>OOFJ01031345.1:3438-14247 GCA_900323375.1 Benthosema glaciale
AACCGTCCCCCCCCCCCCCGGGGGCCACGGATGTTAGAGTTTTGGCCCGGGGCAGTTATTAGCACCCGTGCATTCCGTATTCTTCATTAAAAAGCATTTAAATCCGATCGGTGGCCATTTTACTCACAAAGTTAATGTGTGCAATACACATCCCCAACGATAGGCGCGCGTAGTTGAAAGCTTGGCCAAAAAAAACGGAAAAACTGGCCGTAATAACGGGCAGTTATTACGGGTGGTAATAACTGCCCGTACAACATTCTAACATCCGTGACCCCGGACGGAGCACTTTATATTTGAAATCTGAATGTTTATGTTCACGGGTTAGCTTTTGTAAATGCAAGGCGGTCAAAGCAGGGTGAAGTAGCGTCATGACTGTCTAGTCATGATTATGATATGACAGTCATGATTATGACAAGGCACAGAACAGAAGAGTACAGTTTAAATACAATTAGCAAAAAGGACCGAACCAAAGAAAGCACTATGGCTTGTTTTCATTAGGCGGATAATTGCCGCAAATAATAATATTTAGATTTTTATTATCATGAGAACGATTTCTTCTATTATTATTATTATCGTATAATTGCAACTTTTCAAGAATAGAAAGCCTGCAGTTTCCATTAGCTTGAATTCACCATCGATTATGTCACTGGTGGAAGGGTTTCTGAACTGCCCACAGCCCTCCCATGATGAGACTCAGACTGAGTAGAAAAATAATTGTGGCATTTTATCGTGAATATTAGTTATTATTAGTAATATAAAGCGGTGTGGTCCTTAAAGGGCCCCTTCCCTACTTTCTTCACAGAGGTCAGGACTCGGGTATTCTGTTCCCCATGATAAGAAGAAGACACTGAATATATGTAAGGCCCCCCTTAAAACATACACAGTAAAAAATCTGTTTGTTGGGGGGCATTCCCACTAGGGACGCTGTGGGTGCTGGTGGCGTGTCTCCTCCTCCGTGTCATCAGTGCCCATACCCAAGGCGGGGTTGGCGAAAGGGCCTTTCTGTGTGGAGTTTGCATGTTCTCCCCGTGTCCTCTAGGGTAGGAATACCCTCACAAAAAACATGCAATAATCCTGGTACTCTAAACTGCCTCCCCCTGGCCAGCCGGGGCGCCTGATGGAGGGGAAAGGAACTGGTTGGAATAACGTGTTCCTTCCACGCGCTACGTCCAACCAGGAAAACTTCCCCCCTGTGAGGTGTAAAGGAGCAACTTGGACACTCATGCATGAAGGAAGCATGCGTTCAAATCCCTTGCTCTCCCCATGTCCCCCATATAGGTTGGCGGAGGGTGTGTAGAGCCCAGGATCACATTAGGTAAACGACACAGGGGTGAAAAAGGGGTTACTATATCGTGGATAAATAATTTAGTTAAAAGAAAAATCAGTTTGTTACTGTTTTTACACTGTCCAAGAGCTATTTTCACTGAAGCCTTTTTAGGGGAAAAATGGAGTGTGGCCATATTATCCCTTTACTGTTTGACTCAAAATGTTTCATACTAGTGTGTCCTATTGATCGATGACCCAGTCATCAAAGTATTGGCTTAGGAATGCGATACAGTAAATAAACCTCCACAAATTATTTTCTCTTTTTTTTTCACGAACTGACTACACGGTTTAAGTTGGGGGTCCCAAATGTTAGCCATCACTTTGACTGCTTCATCTCATGAAGTATCTGGCTTGCAGCAATATGCAGCCAATATGCAGCTGTCGGATCCGAGTCCCCTCCTAAATATTTGACCAGCAATCGATCTGTTCTTCTTTTTTCATTGGGATTACTTGTGCCTGCTGTGGTGGCGGTGCTCAGCTGTTGCTGTTCCTGGTCTCCCAGCAGCAGCAGGAGAGCATGCTGGACATTGGCAAGTGGCCAGTCTTTGCTCTGCTCCTCCCAGAGGAGCTGCGACTGATCCGCCAGGCGTGTGTGTTTGGCAGCGCTGCGAACGAAGCCCTCTATGTCACCGTTAATGATGAGGTAAGGCCCATGAGTGAGTGACTGACATCGAGACACGTTGTTAACACACCAGGGGTATGGTCCGGAACAAACACTCACTCAGTACTTTATCATTACCTTGTACTCGCATAGTGAATCACACTCACTACTACTATGATTGACATCCTTTTCTGGATCAGTGCGTGCACTTGAAAATCTAAAAAAAAACGTTAATTTATAGCTATATTAATAACATATCTTACTGTTTTGCCAATTATTTGGGAGCCCACTTGCAGAATCCTTACGTGACACAGGCTGAGAATTGCTGATCAACCGTATTGCACTTTCCGCTTGCTTATGAATGAAAACGAATGTCATGGCAACAGGCATCTCACTAAATGGCATTCTGCCCCTCCAACACAACACACAAACAAACAGGTATAAGCAGATCAAATGGGGCTATATTTAGTCACAGTCAGAGGCCTAATACCCGAGTGAGCCTTGTTTGTGTCCCACAGGAAGCTGTAGTAGAAGTGTCCTTACGCCCCTGCTTCCTTTACAACAGCAGTGCATTGTGGGTCAGGAGAACAATCCATTCTGGTCAGTGGAGTAGAGCTGTTTTATCCAGCTCGCTTAGGCTGTAGCGCTGCATGAGAACCATAATGATGGAAACATAATGTGATTAGCAGTAGTAGTCTGTAATTGCAAAAAATAAATAAATGAATAAATAATTAAATATTATTCATAATAATATTAATATAATAATCAAGGGTAATTATATTAACGAGCCATTGTGTTTCGAAACACAACAGCTTTCTTGCCTGTTAAACATCCAGACCCCAGGAACACATGCAGGGGGTCGTCCCGGTTCCGGTGTGCCTTCCCACGTCCGAAACGGTGGAGAAATGACCGAGTTACTGTATGGAGGTCCCCAGTGGGGGTCCCTGGGGACAGGGGGGTCCCCAGAACAATCAAGACCCCCAGAAACCCGGCCAGGAGAAATTCTGTTAGAATTGCAGTGTTGCATGTTTTGGTACTCATACATACATACATACACGGAGACATACGTACATACATACATACATACATACATACATTGCTGCGTAATGGAGCGGTTAGGCACCGCTCAAAAAAGGGATGCCATACTGTAGATAGTTATGCATCCATCCAGCACCTGCCACAGAAAAAACAAATTTGGGGAATTTAGCAGACGTTCTTCATACAAACTCATCATCCAAATGTATGCAACCCAATTATCCCACAGCCAGTGATTTGTATGCCGTTCATATTTTTTTATTTGTGAGTGAGTTCTTAAATTCAATTCCAGTAACAGGACATAAAATAGCCAAGCTTTTACAACTGACAAAACAGAGGTGGGGAAGTCTGGAATGGCTGTCCTAACAGGCAGGGCTGGATCTACCATATGGGCACTTTCGGCACGTGCCCAGGGGCTCTTGAGCACCAGGGGCTCTCACTAATCAGAATGAAATAAATGGTGTCTACAAGAAATAGTGTTGTATTGTTGCTGAGAATAGAGCTGAAAAGTGAAATGTTGTGTGTGTAAAGCAGCAACAATGCGCTAGATTGTTCAAGGTGGAGGTCAGGTGGAGAGGTGATTCTGGTGGAATAAAAGATGATGATGTCCATCATCCAGTATTGATTTGTTTTTATTCTGCATGCATAGTGTCAGGTGACTCGTCAAAAAGAAAAGAAAAAAAAATACACTGGCTCTGGCGGATTCTCTCACCCATTTGCTTACTACGTGGGTCAAATAAAAACAATGTGCTTGTTACTTCCTGACTGTCACTCTGGGGCAGCGTAGGTGCCCGGGAATGGGTCAATATAACCGCATAAAACTGCCCCAAAATGGACCAAAGTTTGCATGTGCGCTATGCGCGCGCACAATGATTTGCACATGCATGTGTAGGGGGGCCCTTCCAACTTCAGTGCCCAGGGGCCCCCAGAGGTCTTAATCCGGCCCTGCTTACAGGTATTTAGTGAATAGTGTCCCCGGTGCTGTCACTAAAAGGTAGGATTTGCTCCCTTTGCCATAAATCTATATAGTTTAACCAGAACTTGCTCTGTGCTTCCGAATATCAACAAGTGTACATTCTGCTGTCTTAGGTAATTGCTCCGATGGAGTTAAGAGTCAAGTTGAGCCAGCAGTAGTATCCTGGGTTTGGCTCAAGAGGGATTGACTAATCTTGTTTTTACAATAAATCTTCCAACAGCCATAATCTACTGTGGCGGTCTGGAGTGGAGTGCTGTCTCACTTGCTGCTAAATCATCCAGTAGATCGCGGTACATATTGGTAGTATTTATTCTGCACATTCCTCATATTTCCTACAGCCCCCAGGAGTTAATACCATGTAAGCCATACCGGCTTACAGATCTGTCTGCCCTCTTCCTGGATAATAAAAAGTAGCTAAAACACAACTCCGAGTGGCTTTTGGTAGTGTAGTTGAGAGACCTGTCTGGTAGTCTCTGATTGTAGCCCATCACTGCTGGCTAAGGGTTTTACTCCCACATGCATATGTTTTTCCATTTAGACTAATTATTTTAGAGTAGACTATCTCTCTCTTTAAAGAAGAAGTGCCATGATTTTTGTACTTTTTCCGTTTTGCATGTGTCTATGGAGTTAACATTACCCTAATACACCCCCAGGTGTATAACTTATAATATCCAAATATGTCTTCCCTGTGTATTGTTGGTTTCTTCTTGAAAGCTGCAAGCCTTTGAGTCAAAAGGCCCAATCGAAATAACACCATTTTAGTGACATCACAACCCGTAACCCCTCCCACAATATCATACAGCTGTGGGGAAGGCTTAAGTTCAGGTGGGCGGTGCTAAGGTGAAAACAATGCATACCTAATGAACTGGTGGGTGTGGCCACATAAAAACATAATTTTAACACTTTCTATACACTTTTGAAATAAATCATCGTCCTAGTATAATCATAGTACCTGATTTTTTTTTAGGAGGGAAAAAAATCACGGCACTCCATCTTTAAGTGTGTGTTATCCCACAATTTTGCAACCCGTTTTTTTTTCACCCTGTGCCAATTGCCTAAGCTGTAATCCTGGGTGATTCTCTAACCTGGGAGAGCCCCGAACTGACCTCAACGCTTCCTTCAATGCATGAGGAGTGAGCAGGCCGCTTTTCATCACCTGACGGGGGAATTTTCTTGGTAGGGCGTAGGCAACCGTTAGTTCCTTTCCCCTCCATCAGGCACCCAGATTGACCAGGGGGAGGCAGTATAGAGACCAGGATTACTGCATGTTTTTTTGTGAGGGTACCTACCCTAGGGGATACAGGGGGAACATGCAAACTACACACTCCTTTCACCAAACCCCAACCTAGGGTTGATGACGCAGGAGGAGAAGAACACTCCCCCAGCCTCCCCGGCAGGAATCTAACCCGGGACCTTCTTGCAGTGAGGCGACATCGATACCGACTGCGCCACCATATATGTGTGAAGTTTGAAACTGATTTATTTCATCACATTAGTGGTACTATTGATGTTTTTATTGTTTATTCTCAGGTTTATGCCCTGGGTACCAACTGCAGCGGCTGCCTGGGACTTGGGGACCTTCAGAGCACCATCGAGCCACGAAGGATTGATGTGCTGTGTGGGAAAAAGATTGTGTCGCTCAGCTACGGAACCGGACCCCATGTGGTTATCGCTACAGCAGGTGAAATAAATTGATAGTGTTGCAGTTAGTTGTGCTGAAGGCAAGACGGTAGGGGTGTAACGATACATTTTAACAGCGATACGATACGTATCACGATACATGGTTGACAATACTATACATGGACGATATTGGTTCATTATGGCGATAGGATACGATTCAATGATTTGAAATATAGTGCAGGTTTTTTAACGTCTTGACATGAAATCAGAGATTACACACATTTTTCGATAGACCAAGTGTAGCTATATGGAATGGAACACTAATTAAACCCATATTTTTCTTTTTTTCCTTCTTAAAATTGCTAAATACAAACAATGCACAAGTACTTAAAATTGGTAACGATTCGATACCGATTCTTTCCAATACAAATCGATATAATACAAAGTAAAACGATACGATACGATATATAATGCGATTAGTGTTAAGCTACTCTGAATCTTGTAAAGTAGCTTCTATTGTTTTTTGGGGTTTTTTCTCCTTTGTTTTATTTAGTTTATCCACTCTTTAAGAAGGCTGGACATGAATTAGAACATGACCCTATTTGCTCCAGTGGAATGCAGGTTCTCACAGCTCCCCGTGTTGGTCCACATGAGCATACCTTTGCTCAAGGGCTATAAATTCGACAGTAGTACTGGAGACGAGACCATGCAGGCATTCAAACCAATGACATTTTGGTCTAGTTTGCAATCCACTTCCTTGGTTTTTCGAATTATTCAAGCTTAACTACAATATAAAAACCATTGATGGTTATTATCCATGTTATCCTGATTGGCCGAGAGGGCACGATCACGAAAACCTTTTTAACATGGATCTAAATGTATTATTTAAAATGCATGATGTCTGACTTTTGTAAGTGTTTTTGTGTGATTTTGTATTTAACTAGCATTTGTATAAAATAATAATAATGTTCTGTAATAACATGCGACTGGGATCCTGATCACATGCTTGCTTGTTGCTGCTCAGATGCTGGCTCAGTTATGCTGCATATACAAGTATTTACCGCGTCATACGAAAGCCTATACGGGTTGTGCATGCGTGTATTAGTCAACGGGTTGGTGCCAGCCGCCCGCTGACTAACCCTAACCCAAACCCCAAACCATAACCCTAACCGTAAGCATGTCAAACATCGCTTCGTGATGTTTGACATGCTTACGCTTTTAGGGTTAGGTTTGGGGTTAGGGTTAGTCTATTACTATCCCTACCGCAAACTCCTAACCTTAACCGCAAGCATTGTTGCAACGCTGACATTTACTCAAAACCGTTGATGCTTACTCTTGCATGGGACTCGCTGCGCAACCCGTATAGGATTTAGTATGTCGCGTATTTACCACAGAGTCAACAACATTGAAGGAGAGATCGCTCTCTTGTCTCCTTGCAGATGGAGAGGTGTACGCATGGGGCCACAACGGTTACAGCCAACTGGGCAACGGGACCACCAACCACGGCCTGACCCCGGCCCTGGTCTCCACCAACCTCCTCAGCAAGAGGGTGACGGAGGTGGCCTGCGGCTCCCATCACACTATTGCACTAACGGCAGACGGAGAGGTGACTGACCGCTGTCCTGTCACACCACAGCTAATGGAAGAATGAATGAACTGCAGACTGTACAATTACAATTTAGGCATTTAGGCATTACATAAGCATGAACAAAATAAAAAATCCTATACATACAAAGTAGTTAATGTGAATTAAACGTAAGCTAAGAACGTCACAGTAGAAAAAGACTATACAGGCCAATTATACACTATGCATAATTTCATATATAAATATATACTAACTAGTCAACATAAAAATGCTATCTAAGATACACACGTCGAGCCTTTGCTTATGCCTGTAGGAGGTCGAGGCTAGGGCAAGGGCTAAGATGGAGTCTGAAGAGGTGCGTTTTCAGACTGCGGCGGAAGATTGCAAGCGAATCTGCAGTTCTGATTGCGATGGGAAGTGCGTTCCATAGTTTTGGGAGCCAGAAAGGAGTTTGGGGGCGTGTGGAGCGTTGTCCAGGCGTTTTTTAGCGAGGGTACTTCCGGCTTCCCTGTGTCAGCTGATCGGGAAGCTGGAAGTACCCTCGCTAAAAACACCTGGACAACGCTCTACACGCCCCAAACTCTTCTCCCTTCTGGCTCCCAAAACTATGGAACGCACTTCCTGGGTGTTTGTTTTGAAAATATCGTATAGGATTATACCGGCGTGCATCATGTGGTCTCAGTGAAAACGGTCTGAGAAACACTGCTCTGCCGCTCCGCCACTCCACCTCGTTTCACACGCCACTCACTGCTTGTTAGCAATGTTAGGCTAGCGGTTTACAATGGACATGTGTTGTCATAGTGGCTAAAAAAAATATACATTTCTATCAAATATCTTGGTTATAACGAAATGGAGTTGATTGCAGGGCTTGACATTAAGGCTTGTCCTGTTGTCCGGGACAAGTAATGAATCTTTCCGGGCGGAAAGTGCATTAAAAGTTTACTTGTCTTTTGGACAAGTGACTCTTGGTTTAACTTTTTCTGTGACATTCCTACTGTAGCAGCCAACAATATTGTCTGGCTTTTCCTAATAATCACCTTTTCATAATTGTTAACGAGTTTCCCTGTGGTGAATCGTGTTCCAGATCTCCCTGATGAGTTTACGCTAACCTAGAGCCACTGCGCCGACCTTGTCCTTGCTTGTCATGAAAATCCGCTTTAAAAGGGTGTAATCTCTTGTCGTAGTGTTGAAAAGTATTCCAAAGTGGCGATCACAACAACAGAGTGGAGGAGGAACGCCCACACTGCACGGCACCGCCGCCATTTGGGCCTCAATTTCTCATAACGTGTTTTGTGTTTGTTCGTTTGTTCCAGGTGTTTGCATGGGGATACAACAACTCGGGCCAGGTGGGTTCAGGTTCTACGGCCAACCAGCCCACGCCACGCCGGGTCAGCAGCTGTCTGCAGAACAAGGTGGTGGTGAACATAGCGTGCGGCCAACTCTGCTCCATGGCCGTGCTGGACAACGGAGAGGTAAAACCTGCTTCTATAACAATACCGGGGGCGGTGGTGGCTCAGGGGTAGAGTGACTAGATGGCAACCGCAAGGTTGCAAGTTCGAACCCGGGCTCCCCCAGAGTTAGTGTTGATGTGTCCTTGAGCAAGATACTTAACCCCTAATTGCTCCTGATGTGCTGGTACAGTAGGTGCCTTGCATGGTTTTCGCTACCATCAGTGTGTGAATGGGTGAATGTAATGCACATCTATGTAAAGCGCCTTGGATAAAGGCGCTATATAAATGCACCATTTACCAATTTAGTATTTAGGCATTTAGCATAGATTCCCCTTCCGTAGCAACATTAAGAGCTGAGACTGATTCTACAAATGTCTTCCGTGTTCTGAAAAGCCTCATGTTTGCTATATCAGTGGTGCTCAAACCTTTTCATGTCAAGGACCCCCAAAATCCTTGTATTTGGTCCGGGCACCTGGGCTCAATGTAGCCTGACAGCGTGTCGCGCGTCCGTTCCCGACGGCCTTTGCTGCGTGTCTCTCCCAGTTTCCTGTCAAACCACTAGACATAAAAGATTTAAAGAAAGTGGTGAACATAGCTGACACGTTGCATTGTCATGCTTTGAGTTTGTATGCTGTAGTGTATTAATAAAAATCAGTTATTTAACTCATCTGTTAAATTGATTGCACCTGACCTTGCATGTGATGCATTTGACTTGCAGGCCTACGGGTGGGGCTACAACTGTAACGGGCAGCTAGGCCTGGGGAACAATGGCAATCAGCAGACCCCCTGCAGGATCGCCGCCCTCCAGGGCGTCAACGTTGTCCAAGTGAGTGGCACAGGCTGTTGAAACTATGATGAATGATGCTCGGTCTCCACTTGCAGAATGAACTTTATTAAAGCAACGTTTCGGTCACAAGACCTTCTTCAGGCAAAAATATTTTAGGCCTTGTTTTCTTTTCTGCATACGTTGTACCTGCCTACGCACCAGCCTCAGAACAGGTGTGCATACGACTTTGATGCCTACTGACAAACTATTAAAAACTATGCTATGTTGACTATAACTATGGCTAAAATTACTAAAATATATTGACAATTTCGTCAACAAGCGTACCGGAAACCAATTGAAGCCTTTACTTCCGGAAAGTCTTAAAAAACATGGACCTTATTCGCCTGCATGAATTCCACGACAATTGTTTATTATTAGTTAACTGTTTATTCATGTTACATTTGTATTGTTCACTATTACAGATTGCTTGTGGCTATGCCCACACACTGGCCCTTACAGACGAGGGGTTTGTTTACGCCTGGGGTGCCAACTCCTACGGGCAGCTGGGGACCGGCAACAAGAGCAACCAGGCTCTTCCCACCCAGATCAACACGGACAAGGAGAGGTCAGTTATATGGACTGTACTGTACGTGTGGGAAGAAAGGTGTTATGGTGCATTAAAGAATTCAGGTTGAGGTACGCCACGTAAACTGGCATTTGGATATGTGCCCAGGTTTGGTGTGGGGAGGCCAGGCATTAATAACCCTATAAATTCCAATAAACCAAATGGTTTGTAGGATATGGATCTGCCATTATCAGCTTGGAACCTAAACATAAAATGACTTGTGTTTTTAGGTCTACTGTATCTCTTCTCCACTAGTCCCCTCTAGACATTTTAGTCTAGTTTCTTATTTGCTGAAAAATAAAACATCAATATATTTAATCTTAAGTTTTAGTCATCATAACTTAGTTTTTATTTTGTTTTCCTCAGTGAACAAAGGTAGTCGATGAAAAGTAGAGAGGGAGGCACTGGAGCAACTCAGACAGTTTAGGCCTTTTATTTTAATCAGACCTGACCTGACGAAGATGTGACATACATTGAAACGTTGTCACTTTTGTACTTGCACCCTGTTATTAAAATAAAAGGCCTAAACTGTCTGAGTTGCTCCAATGCCTCCCTCTCTACTGCTACATGTCCTGCTTCTGAGATGCACCAGACTGGCCTGCCATAGGCTTGAGGCGCGGCTGGAACTCCCTGTTGCGTAGTCGATGAAATGTTTTGGTCATAGTTGTTGTTTTTTTGTCAACGAACTCAATACTGCGACCACTCACTCACTGTTTGTGTTGTTTTTTGTCCCAGGATGGTGGAGGTGGCTGCATGTCACACCAGCCACACGTCTGCTGCTAAGACCCAGAGCGGACAGGTCCTGATGTGGGGTCAGTGCCGGG
>OOFJ01031346.1:0-21823 GCA_900323375.1 Benthosema glaciale
CAGCATTTAATTTGCCCCCAGTCCTCTTGTCAGTGGAGAAGAAGAGAATGTACTGTATGGAGATTATTCAGCTGTTAAACTTCAGAAACCTACACGGTCTGAAAGATCTAGCCTTGGCGAATCCATCCATGTTTTTCCATTTTCACCTGGAAAAACATTACTTTCAGTGAGTGACGCAATTCTACAGTATAAATTAGTTAACATTTGAACTAAAAGCCTACGTGCAAACTTGCCCTCGTGCTCAGTGACATTAAAACACGTCCACAACCAAAGTAGTCAACTTCTACTGAAAAAGGGCAGAGATCCGGGCACACAAAAGTTAAGAAGGAGAAGAATCTTTATTAAACCAACATGTTTCGACCTATACCGGTCTTCATCAGGGCTAGAGACAACTTTTACTGTTTCTAAAACATCAACTATCACTCCTCATTCCAGGAAGGATAAGGTCACATTCACATGATATGTCAAGCCCTGTCATTCCCAATAAAACTCTTCAAGTGTACGGCACTATAGTAGAGTGCACTTAAAGGTCACCTCCACAGAGAAAATCACTTAGTGGATAATGCATTCATCTTGAATAATCTTCGACTGTCCTGGAATTACTCCTGACTGCTACATTATGTGAGAAGTGAACCCATATGGTAGCTAGACTTACTTAAGTTGAAAGTTCTGCATTCATCACCAACATGCCATAATTCCTCCGAAAAATAAAATGTGCTGCTAGCTTGACATCAACTACTTGTGAGAGAAAGTATCCTCAGTAGGAGAAGTTGGCAGAAATGCCTTAGAAGGTATAGCTCTGGTGCAAAGAGATGTGCTTCCCCTGCAGTGAATTTAAAGCAGACACATTTCACCCTCAAGAATGACAACATACTGCTTTAAAAATAAGTTATGGAAGCGCTGCAGGGATCAGTGAGTGGCTCTTAGTTAGATGGGTGCTCTTTGGTGATAGAGGTAGAATCATAGGCAAAACAGGTTGTTTTCTTTCAAGTTGTATACTGCTTAATTCCCAGAGGTGTAGAAATGCAGACTTGCAAAGAAAAAATAAATCCAAGGCACTCAGTCTTCTGTGAAAGAAAAATTATGTAATTTTATACGCGTTTCGACCACAATGGTCTTCGTCAGGGTCTAACATACTGCTTTATTCAGTATCATATTTGCCTATAATGGCCCAAAATAGGGACACCAGGTTTAAAGTAGTTAGAATAATACTTTTTATGTGCATATAACTTGCCTCTGTATTGGTAAAGTGTGCAGTGTGTGCAGAGTCCTGATACAGCACATGAATTAAATAGAATGTGTGGTTGTCACAAAATCCCATAAGGTATGTTTTAAGGCACACCGTTTGGGAACCACTGCATGGTCTCTACAGTACAAACTAAAAGACATGGTCGTCCATACAGTTTGCTCAGCAAAATCCATAGTTCATTTAACTCAGTGGAACATTGACCCGTAAGGTGTCAGTCAATAGAGTAGGTCCTCAGATGCAAAGGCACCGTTTAAGAAGACATAATATCGACAGTATAATATGTACACACTTTACATGTATTACTTATTATCTGTTGTAGGCTATATAGTTTAAATATTTGCACTTGGGCAAATTGTCAGATAGCACACGGAGAAGGAGAAGTATTTCCATTGCTACAGTGACAACAGTGTACAATCATGCTGATGTTATACCGACTGAAATAACATTGATGATATATACCAGGGCAGCAACTATCAATGCTTTTCTTTTCACTTTTTTTATTTTATTTTGGAAAATAATCGATGAAATCGATAAGTTTGATTAAGTGTTGCAGCCATGCAGTACATTGTGGGATGGCCTATATTACTGTATATAATATGTTACGTAATGTAGGACTTTGCAAAAAAAATCATGTATAATCAATAGTGACATGGTTTATAGACTCTAAAGGAAGAGAGCGGTAATTGTGGGCAGGCTCTGAATTAGGAGGAATGATGAAGTACTGTGAACTCTCAGGAAGAGGTTGCTGAGGTCAAGGATGGTCCTGACCCTATAGGCAGTGGTTTTCAACCAGTGGTCTCTCGGGGACCACCAGTGGTCCTTGAGGGGGGTTCCAGATGGTCCCCGGGCTAAATAATGGGGAGTTGGTAACCAAATGGACACTTTGGGACTTAAAGATCTATCTAAAAAACTATTTTCCGCTCACAAGAGTTAAATTATTGTTAAACATCTGCATTACTTAATTTACACGAAGACTGCACAATTAGAGAATGTAGAAGAATTGGTGTTTTGCTCAATGTTTTCCTGTTGTTCCTCTCCTAATGGTACCAACATCGGTACAGCATGGAATTGTGGACACAATCTTATCCAACAATAACAAAATATTTCGTTTTGGGTCAGAAAGGCTAAATCTCATTATTGGTGGTCTGTAGCTCAAATGCTGAATAAATAATGGACCATGATATGAAAAAGGTTGAAAACCACTGCCCTTAAGGGGATAGTTCACCCCCTAAATTACTTTTTCGTTCCTATCGATGACTCATCCCATGGAAACTTGAATTCATGGATAATGGATATTGTTTGGCTCTTGTACTAAGGCAAACATGTGACGAGCAGCAGTGGTACCGGTAGGAGACAAATGGTTCTCATTAATCTTGTCTCCTATACCGGAAACACAGCAGGTAATCATATTATTCTTTTAAGTCTTAAACGTTTTCTGAAAAACCCTACTGTATGTTTCTATGTCAGTGGTGCACTGCTCAACCCTTTTTCATGTCAAGGACCCCCAGAATTACCTGTATTTAGCCGTCAACCCCCATCTGAAAATATGTTGTTCCAGCCCCAGAGGCAAAGATTAGATTAGATATTTTATTTGCCATTGTATACAACACATAGGAATTCGTCTTGACAACATGAGAGCATTCAGTACGTTGGTCACAGCAGCCATACGGCGCTATCTAGACACAAACAGACAAAACACAGCACAACGTTGACACCACAGCAGCCATGGACGGCACTATCTGACTTTAGATTGAGTTAGGTGTTGTCTTCACTGCCTCTTTATACCCAGAGATGCTATTCAAACCAGCTCAGCGGCCTTGTGGATAGTGTCCGGCGGCCCTGAAACTGGAAGGTCGGGCGATCGATCCCCGGCCGCAGTATACCAAAGTAGACTCCAAAAATGGGACCCAGTGCCTCCCTGCTTGGCACTCGGTATCAAGGGTTGGACTGGGGTAAGTCCCTGTGACATACTAGTGTCATACCCAGGGGTGTACTTGTACCTCATGTCCAGGGGGTGTACTTGTACATCAAGCTGCCTCACGCTACAGAAACAGGAGATAGGCTCCTGCCCCCTTATGGGCCTCATGGCTCGGCATGGCTTGCTTGTGCTATTCTAAATCAGTGGTTCTCAACCTTTTCAGGCCGCGACCATCCTAAAATAATCATAATCACTAGTCAAGTTGAGAATGCCCATGTACGTACACTACAGTACGTACAGTAAAACAGATTGTGCTGACAGAGGGTATAAACTAGGGCTAGGCCATGGGGGGAGTCACCCGGTGGATTCTTGACAGCTGCAGTCAAAGAGCTATATGGATCAAGAAGAGTAATTCAATTGAACAGGAATTGTTTTAAAAAGATTGTCATTATACATTTTCTGTTACCACCTTTCAAGATTTTTGAAAATAGCTGTGTATTGCAAGCTCACATTACATTGCAACACATTACATTGCAACACGTTGTGGGCGAAAAGCCAAAGTATAAACATGGGTAAAAAGTGGTTAAACTGTTTTTGCTGGCTAGTGGGGACCCCTGGGAGTGGGACCTCCTCAAGGGTCTCTCAGTTTGAGAACTTCTGTGTTGGTGCTTGTTCCCTATATTGTGCTATAAATCCAGTTGGTCCCCAGATAAATGATGGAGAGTTGGCATTGGCAACCAAATTGACCTTCATGGATCTTTAACTCTTGAGAGTGTAAAATTAAACCAAATGGACCTGTAAGGTTTAATATCTGCAGAAGTTGAAAATACCCTCTAGAGGGAGCAATATGCTGCATGTGATGCACACACAAAAGTGTCCAGATTAGAATAGCTAGAATATATGCAATATAGATATATGGCCATATAGATGTCTATTGTTGTCAACTAATATATGGAAATGTGTATTTGTAACCTATAGTAGTAGTCCGTTCAGAATGTCTCTTCAGCTAATGTTGGCCCCATTCACGTGGTGGTTAACTTTGTAGCCTACTAAAACATTACTTTTAAGTTGGAAAATTGTAAAAAGGGGATTATTTATTATGTCACTATATTATTGGTAGCTTTGAGTTGTCTTAATTGTAATGGGAAATTGAATGAATGCACTCATACACATGGGTAACTTGGTAAGACTATGTTTTTTTTATACTGTAGCCTATATAATGCATTCTATTTTTACTGGTTTGACATGTGTCATTTTCAATTTGAGCTTTTGTGTCATTTCACTGGATGCCACTGCCAGGGTTGCTCCTGGAACGTAATTTATGTGAGGAGAGTGGATTGAATTCTACTACCACATGCAGGACAGGACAGCACGTTTTCTAGAGGGCTTTATCCCTAGCCTAGTTAATACAATGACAGCGTTTCTCGTGCTCGATCATTGCGAGCAACGTGCATTTTAGCTGCTTGGGGCTGGGCTGGCGTTATTAGAACAGCAATAAATAAAAATAATAATAATAGTTAAACGGAGAAACTTCCGCTTACAAATGTTGGAAGCACCACGTGGTGAGCGGCTTTCGCCTATCAGAGGCAAGTGCGCATTGCGATCCTGTGCAGATTTCTTTTTTTTTAAAGGGGGAGGTATAGTGATGAATGAAGTAACTTTCAGCACCATGGATAGCTCCTCTCGCATGATAGTATGAACCTCGCTACGGCAAAGGCATGTGTTTTCTATTTCAAATGCATTTACTTGGTGAATTTCAATTTAGGATGAATAATGAGTGTAGACTATGTCCTTACAACATTCGCAGATAGTTGAGTTTAAAATAATCACAAAATGTGCTCTATAGTCTGCAGTAAGCCATGCAGGATGCTGTTATATGTTAATAGCTCTGATTAAATATGTTGTTGCTGCACCAGTGGATGATTGGGGGTCGGGGCTGTTTTATGGCTCCCCAGATGCTCAATTTCGAGCAGTTGGCCATATTTCCTCCTCCGGGTGATATAACTCCTCTACTCCATTTATAAGCACAGTCAGCAGCATTCACATCAATCTGTGGCTATATGCCTGCAGAGTAGACCGCGTATATAGTGCACTATAGGCATATAGTCACATGGTCACGCGGTGGCCCAATGAATGTCGCCCTGGCCTGAGCTGAATGAAATAACCGTCTTGTAAATCAGTAATGACAGCCAGCTACGTGTGTTTCCTAGATTCAATCAATAAAAGCAGCAAAACTGTATAAAGAACTGCATGAATTGCTCATAATATTGCAGCCCTATAGCCGGGTCAGAAAACAAAATTGTAGTAGCCTAAACTAAAGCAATGTCTCATTTTGTTTATGATGTATTTATTTTTCCTCAATGAAAAATTTAAAACTAGTTCTAAAGTAGCTTTATTAAACTGTATAACTTACTTCCCACGTTCATTTTCATTTTGTGTTTAATGGCAAAGTGTTGATTATCATTTCTGTTTGGGGAAATTTGGGGGTGATATAACTTTGCATTTGTGTCAGAAAGAATGTGCATGCTTTTGCTTTAGTTTGGCCTATAGTTGCCTAAGCAGTGATTTGGTGTTCATCATGTATTTTTTAAAAGGAGGGCCAGGCGTCACATTCCGTGGCACTTGCAACCTGCTCGTCGTGACGTCAAGCCAGTTGTTTTGGACCCTGTGCTCGGCTCGGCCCAGTGAAGTCGCGGAGCAGGTATCACTTTACATTCCCCTACCGGAGCCGAAATGGGTCTATTCGTGCACCGCCGTGGCGTCTATCCTGCCGTAACTACCATAACGCCCTGCTTCGGTGGGTGCTCTGTGGTGGTGGTGGTGGTACGCGACTGCTGCTTTTTGCACTGACATGGAAACCCCATTGCAGTTGCACAACGATTTCTTCCAAGATCAGCAGCAGCAGCAGCACTTCCAGCAGCACTGCAAGTATAACCAGCAGCACTACTGCGTTGGGGGGCAGGAGGAACGCTTCGCCAGCAAACAGCAGCACGACCAGCTCTGCACTAACTGCAATAACTCCACCTGCGCCGATGCTGCCAACAGGGGGAAAAGCCAGCTTGTCTTCCGCGGGACGTCGCCGACCACCGTCGGCGGAGGAACGGGAACTTTGAGGACCACCCCGTCCGTCACGTCTTCCCGACAGGGCTGCCAGTATAGCGTGTACGAGTTCACGCCTTCCAGTCATGGTAGCTCAACCAGGCAGCAATATCAGCAGCAGCAGCAGCAGCAGCAGCATCCTCAGCAGCAGCAGCAGCAGTGCCACAATAATCGGCAGTTGCATTTGCAGCAGCGGGGCAGCCTGGGCAGCAGCAGCAGCCACAAGGAGAGCAACTCCTACAATGAAATAGCCATGAGCAGCTGCAGATACAACGGCGGCGTGATGCGGCCGTTGAGCAACCTGAGCTCGTCCCGCAGAAACGTACACGAGTTCGATTCGGAGTCGCAGCCCCTGCAGCCCAACGCGTCGGCCGCGGACGCGTCGGACACCCTAGCCTCGAAGCCCGAGAACAATTCGACCACACTGATGCCTTACGCATCGGGGGACGGGGGAGGAGGAGGGGGTGGCCACGGTGGTGGTGGTGGCCACGGTAGCAGTGACAAGAAGCAAAAGAAGAAGAACCAGAACATCGGGGAGAAGCTCGGACACAGAAGGGCCCTGTTCGAGAAGAGGAAGAGGCTCAGCGACTACGCTTTGATCTTTGGGATGTTTGGGATCGTTGTTATGGTTATAGAGACCGAACTCTCCTGGGGAGCCTATGGAAAGGTGCGTAACTCAATCTATGAGCGAGAGAGAGGGAGCCGTGCGGCTCCATCTAGGTCAGAATTAATTCACTGGCATGTGAACGAGAGCGAATATAATGGCCACAACTTCTCGCAAAAGTGGTTGTTAATATAGTGCAAAATTGTTCCATTTACCTATAATAAGTTAATAACTGTGTAGCAGCATACTTCTAGAAATGAAGTCTGAGGTGAGGCGCATGCTGCAACATATATTCTCGGTGTGAGACTGCGTTTGAAGAGCGTGCTGTCATGGAAGTCGGGCTGACGGAGTTCTAAGTGTCCCACCATGTAGTGAAATCGCACAACACAACACGTGCAGGCCCAGCAGGCCCACATAGGAATACGGAATAGTAAGGAACCCCCTATACAGAACATGTGTCGAATTGCAGAATTCGTCTATCAGTGGTCTTCAACCTTTTTTCATATCAAGGCCCAGTATTTTTTCAGCATTTGAGCCACGGACCACCATTAGAGATTTAGACTTGCTGAACCAAAACTACAGAATTTTGTTATCATTGGATTTGGATAGGATTTTGTCCACAATTCCACAATTATGTATATATAGTAGACGACTTATAAATTAAGTAATGCAGATGACTTTAAAACTCTTTAATTTCTTCATTTTACGCTCTCAAAAGTTAATTAACTAATAATAAGGGTCCATTTGGTTCAAATTCTCCATCATTTAGCTGGGTGGACCCGGACCACTGGTTGAAAACCGCTGGTCTAAATCAGTGGACTACTGGACTTCAACCTTTTTCATATCAAGGCCCATTATTTTGTTTCTCATTTGAGCCACGGACCTGCAGGACTACCATGACATTTAGCCTCTCAGACCCAAAACAAAAAAGTAGATATTCAATGTTAACATTGAATATCTACTTAATTGTGTAGAGTTCTTGTAAATTAACTGTAATGCAGATGTTAAACAAAAATGTAACTCGTGAGAGCGTAGAATTAATCCAAATGGACCTGTAGCGTATAAGGGTCCCTTCGCTTACCAACTCTTTTAGCTGCAGGGGACCACCTGGAACCCCCTCAAGGACCACTGGTCTAAATAGAAATACATATTCACATTGAGTCATCATTCTTAAACAATATTTGAATTGCCTGACACATATGGACACGTGTTATCTGTTTCTTCTTGTATATGGCTATAATGTGTTTCTATCTGTGTCTTCTTGTATATGGCTATAGTGTGTTTCTTCTTTCCCCAGGAGTCCTTGTATTCTTTAGCCCTCAAATGCCTGATCAGCCTCTCAACAATCATTCTGCTTGGTCTGATCATCATATACCATGCAAGAGAGATACAGGTAAATGGCTCATTTTTATTTATTTGTTTCTTATTAACGCTGATACCGATACAGGGTTGAAAGTCTGTCTGCCTTATAGCCTATACAGTCTTTGAGGCGTGTGTAGCTTATGCACAGCATTTCCAATTTCCAATACTTTTACTTCTACTACACCTACATCTCAGTGCCAAAGTTTGTACTTTTACTCCACTACATTTACTTGAAAACTTTAGTCACTAGTTACTTCGCAGATTTTGATTACACCACTTCAGCCCTATACGTTTTGGCCATTTGAAAATAGCCGATCGGCCTACAAGTAGATCTGCTATATTTTCAAAAGATTATTGCATTTAAAAACTTTAAATGGGACATTTTCCACAATGAGTAGGCTATAGCCTACTTTTACTTTTGGTACATTTGTTCTTTTATACATGTTTGAAGCCAGTACTTTTTGTTTTACTCAAGTAAATTAATTCTGGACATTCACTAGTAAAATTTGAGTACTTTTTCCAACACTGCATTGGTTTTCAGGAATACTTGTTGGTTATACCTGTTGTGTTCTTCTATTGTCTTACTGGCCTTACTATAGAATTGACTTAACAAAGTTAATTATTGTGTTCTGCATATGATATAACAGTTTTTTCAGTTTAATACAATAGGCTATGGCTATACTTCTTAAGCAGATTCATTACAAATTGACATAAAATGAAGAAATATAATGCATTTTATGTTCTCTTCCAGTGGTTTAATGACAACCTCTTATTATATCAATAGGCCTATACATTCAAATACCCACAGTATTGGCATCCCATAATCCATGCGATATGTTTGTCCATTGTAGTAGTCTATAGTGAGGCTATGTAGTTCTGTTGTTCACATCATCATTTGAACCACATGCATATTTGCACATGAATAGTTTACTTTTCATATGAAACTTTATGCATTTGGTCAAAAATGTTTTCGGGATTTTTAGTGTTTAGCTGAATTGATTGATTGTGGACTAGTGTCAGCTAACTTGAACTATTCCAGCACAAAACTGTTAGTGTGACCTTGCGTCTCAGCATTGTTGCATTACTTTGACAGATTTCTTCCTGCACTTCAGTATTTATGTGTCTGTAGGAGAGCCATCACATTGATTGTGTCACTTTTCACAAGGACAACAGAATGTTGTCAAAATTTGCAATATTCTGAATTAAATTCAATGGAAGGACAATACAGTTCCCCCAAATGAGAACCTTGAATGAAGTTACGGTCGAGCTTTGTAATTGAAATTGTAATTCAAGTGTTGTAAAGCCTGTCAGACAGAAACCGTCTGAATATCTTTTATTCAGTTGTTTGTAAAGTATTAGGAAAGTTTGTGGCATAGACTTGGCCTCTGTTGTAAAGTGCAGAAAATATAATGTTGACATCAAGATAGCCTTATCTTTTGTACAGTGATATTCATCAGCATCACTGTTACATTTGACTCATTAGACTCAAAGGTCATTAAAATAGCTATTCAGATGGCTGTGACAGACTCGTCACTACCCAGGGCAAAGGAAGGACAACTGTTTTATTCCTACATTTGCAGGGAATAATTCACAATAATATTACTTCACACAGGAGAGCAGCGAAGCTCTCCACTGTCCAGACAAAGACACTCTTGAGTGTTTGTGGAGATGACTGATTTAACCTGTTTCCTTGATTAACTTGCATGCACAACAGGTGCGCAGCCACACCCAGCCAGGTGTGACTGCTTAAATCAGTCATCGTCCATCTCACAATGGCATGCAACTTTTAAAGCAAAACCTTAAATCTTAGACCCAAACCACACCAATCCAACTATAGTCGAAACTCCCAACAAAACCGTTTTAAGGACATATGTCACACCAATGCAACTCCTTGCAACTGCCATTGTGGATAATGGTTGCATGGAACTACATGCTACTACTATACTCGCAACTGTTTGGTTGCAAGGAGTTACATGGAGAATCATTAGTGTGGTTTGGGCCTTGTCACGATCAGAGTCAGGGGTGTAGGACCCAATTGCAGGACAAAGGCAGAGGATGTGGCCGATTGATTGCAAGGGAGTCTATTAACTCAAATCAGGAACAGGAGGATCAGGAACAAAATACAGGAACACGAGGAGACTAGGAGATAAACTAGAACTGGGAACACACAGAATAACACTAGGATACAAGGAGCTACTAAAGATGGTGACTAACATTTACGAACGAACAAAGAACTGAAAACACAAGGGCATATTTATAGACAAGGACTAACTAGACACAGGTGAACACAACAGAACAATCAACACTGGGATAGGCTGGGGAACTAAGGGAGCACAGGTGGAAACACTGGCAATCACTGGACTAGTTAGACAAGACAGGTACAGAACTACAGGGCAGACAGGAAGGCACAAACCAATACTACAAAATAGAGGTACACAAGTAACAACTCTAAAATAGCAACAAGAAACAGGGAACAATACAAAATCACAGGAAAACAGTAAGGTAAAACACTAAAAACCAAAACCAGGGTACAAGAAAACATAACACAAGTAACAGACTGTCACGAACTGTGACAGGCCTTAGTTAGAGCATACATCCTTTCGCCAAATATAACGTCTCTACAAGCATGATCTATTATTTTTGCAGAATGTTCACTCCAGAATAAGGATGCTAGAGTTCATGTGGTTAATGCGTGCTAAAAGGCGGTCATTTTGAACCATAACAAAAGTATTTTCAGTACCTTAGCCAATATGGCATAGCTGCTTATATAGAATGTGTAGCATATATTATATGCTGAGTGCATATCCATCTTTTCATCTGTCATCCTTTATAGAGCCTGTATTTGAATTCTATGCTAATTACAATTACCGTGCCATTTCAACAGAGATATAATATAATACATTATTGATTATTATAATGTGTTAGGGTATAGTGCATCCATTCATATTTCAACGGACCATCCATTCTTCGAAACATTCTCCTCCTGTGCAGTGCTAGTTCTCGAATAAGAGATTGCCAATCGTATTTGCTCTGCCTTCAGTTTCTGTGGGCTAGTTGAATTGTATCCAGTAAATCAATCTCTTCAATATCAATCAATAGCTTAACCACTTAAAACCCTAGTTGACCGCCAAACGGATTCCCGAGGGCTCGATACTATAGGCTGCCTCCTGGTTTCACTCTGTACTTTTATCTTCGCCGAAAGAGCCAATCTACAAGCTCACGTGTGTCCTAATGCTACGCGTTGTGATGATCTGATGATCTGCTATTTTTGCCCCATAGAGATGCTATATCTATGGACCAACATAATGTAGCATAAACATTTTAATAAAGAGCTAGATGGTAATTGACTCGGATTGGTCAAGATTTGACAATCAGACCGAATAAGGTGTTAAAGAAAACTGGGGTCCTGGAACTAGCCTACTGTGGTAGTAAAGGATGGGAAGTTAGCCTCACTGACAAGTCTCTCTATATCTACAGTATGGTGGATACTGTTTGGAATTAGGCAACCAACAATACAAATAATAGTTTACATCTCTGTGCAGTTACCGTATGATATATATGATGTATAACATTAACACATTTTCAATGACATAAATGAAAAATACATATTTATTTGGACTCGTCGGTGTTGGCGATTCGGCCTACCACTGTCGTGTCGTCCGCATACTTTATGATGGCGTTGGAGTCATCATGTGTGGCTCCGCACGCATCCCTGGGGTGCTCCAGTGTTGAGGGTCAGGGGGTCAGATCTGTGATGCTGCCCATTCTCATCGGCTTGACAGGAAGTCTTGTATCTTGCCACATCTTACCACATTCTTTATTCATTTGGTGATAGCGGTACAACATTGCATTCTGAATTGGTCAAACAAAACACATTTGAATTCCACCTGGAGAATGCTGCTTCTGCAAGCTATGGTCTTTTTTTAACAATCCACCTGCCTTTTAGTGGACCTTGTCCAGCAGCCCATTCATAAAACTAATATTAGTTAGGCTTAGTTATAGATTGGTTTTTGTGCAAGCTCCATTGTTTTTGTTATTTCCACAAGATAAAGGGAAGAAGAAGAAGCTTAAGGGGGTGCAAGGGGAAAGAGAGATCAATAAAAGAGAAATAAATGATCTACATATTTACACATAGCTGAGGTAAGACATAAGGTGCAGGTAAAAGACATACATTGTTCCTGACTTACTCAACAGATCAGATTCAAAACACTATAAAAGAAGCCCAAACTCAACCACAGAGATCTTAATTTTTCTTTCTCTCACCTACTGTAATGCAGTGGTTCTCAACTTTTTCAGGCGGGGACCCCCACAATAATCACGTTTAAACTGGGGACCCCCACCCTGAGAAGCACTTCAAGGAATTGTAGGAGTTCAGTTGAGATATTACATTTATTATTACAAATATTGAACACACGCCGAACACACTGTGTTCAAATAATCTGCTGTCAAACAAGAGTAGGAGATTAGTGCACCCGATCCATTGCAGCTGATTACATCATACTGAGCATTTAAGAACATCTATTAGATTTTTCACAGTACTGATTATCTTACCAGGTTTTCTTGTAGGTAATGGATTGATCAATTTGCACAGGGATCAATTTGTGGTCCACATTATTTTCACTTTAACCTTACTTTCACTTTCACTTTATCCCTAGAATATTATCCATAAATGCAGGTGTTCCTTTTCACTCCTCTGCAGATGCTAACTTGGAATTTCAATAGTGAAATAATAGAAATTCCCTACTGATCTAAACAACAGTTTTGCTTTTGTTTATTCCAGACATTATGGGTAAGCAATGGTAAGCAATTTGGTAATGATGGCAATATTAAACAATCTCTGCACCAAAAAAACAACTCCACACAAGTACAAACTCAGCACTCTGAATATTCACGTAAAGGAGACAATATGATCATAATAGCCGCTCACTATTTCTCCCTCTAAATATGCATATTGATTTCAAAATCCTACCTTTAACCCATAAAGCATTACATGGTCTTTCCTTTCTGTACGTCTGTAATCCACGTAACTCAAGAACCGTTCGCCCCGCCGACTTCAAATTCGACACACGTGTTCCACACCACCACAGGGGGTGCAGTGGCTGGTGTCGAGTCGGTCGGACCCACGGTTGTCCAGAACCGCCCCAAAAAGGCCTCTGCCCAGGCTCTGGACAAGGGCCCTGCCCAGGGTCCATATATGAAGCTGGCCTGTTCTGACATCTTTCTGACGTTTGCATAGACTCCATATTTGGGCATGCCATGACAAAGAACTATATATATATGGGCATAAAAGGGACACAGAGATAATATCTGGGTGGGGCATGCATTTCCAACTTTCCTCGTTCCAAGTAGGCTGTAGAGGCTCCAACGGGCACCGCTCTAGTAGACTGTAATATTGACCATGTTCCTAAAGATTGCCCTGTACTCTCATGAACACGCATGCACACAAGGAGGCCCCAAACGCCCCCACAAACATGAATATCGTTGCTATCGGGCAGAAACCTCTTATGTCCATAGTTTCACTTTTTTTAAAAGAAACATGGACACTCTCAAAGAAATGAGAGAAACGGCTGTGATAGCACTTACGCCCGCCTTCTAATGAGAGCGCAAAATCTCTCTTGGAAGACCAATTTTGATGAAAATTTGAAGATGTGGCTTTTAAAATAATAGCCAAGTACCAGAAATCCAACCTTTTGTAAATTCACATTTAAAGGTGTAAAACCATGAAAACCTTTTAATCCAGGTATGAAAAGATTGAACTCTATGAAAAATAGAATTTTGAATGAACCTGAAAGAAGGAGACGGGACAACAACTAGACGTTCCAAGACAAGTTACTTTTTATCTTAAATTCAGATTCAGAGAGCGTTACAGTTGCAAAGAGATAGAAGAGAGATTATGTCCACAAAGTCTCAAGATGCAGCTCTGAACAGTATCAGTTACACCCACATTTTATACCAAGAAAATGTTTTTCATATCAGTCCACAGCCCATCAGTCGCATTTTCAAAGATCTGGAAGTGTCATAACACAGAGGTGTCATAATGTTCTGGCAACATTTTGTCCTAGGCCTGTTTTTGACTTCAGACACGTTGAATCATTGATTTAACTTTCTCAATCCAGTTTTTGCCTCTTTATCACTGTGGCAGGAGGTTGTTGTCCTTGTTCTCATCTTTAAGGCCATTATGATGTTTTTCATCCTTGATTTCGTCCTTTTAGGCCATATGTTTTCCTCCTTGTTGTTTTTCCTCTTAAAGGCCATTTGGGTTATTATCATTTTCCCTTGGTATAAGTGGCAATCTGCAGTGGGCGACAGCTGATAGAAAAATAGTACATGGTATGGCAGGGCAATTTCGCAGATACAGACATTTTTAACATTGTTATAAGATGCGATTACAAAACATGAAATAATAAAACATAATCATATAAAATTTCTATCAGAGCCACCCATCGACTTCTCTAATACATGGCAACCTTCCCTGTGTTTCTTCACTAGTCCGATCCAGAAGAACATAGTTTTCTGGACGATACAGAGCTGATCATGAGGTTATATCTTCCCTTCTTCTCTGGAATCCTGCCTCAAAGCAGACCAGAGGTAGAAAACTGTCGTTCCCTGATGTCATCGCTAGTAGGGAGTAGAGACACATGCATCAGTAAGCAGGAACTGGGGATGGCAATGAGGGAAGGGGAAGTCTGGCGTGGCATTGTGACATCCATGATCTTGACCGCAGTCGAAAAATGATGATGATGATGATGACTTTTATTACATTAGTCTGTGTGTTTTCTGGTTGGTTGATCTGGTCAAGTCATTGACTTCACTGAGTCATATTCACTTATATTTATTAACCATTTGAACCCCAGCATTCTTATTCTTCTGGTTGAACATTCACCAAAAATGCTGATTTACAACACATCACATTGTGATGCGATGTGGGCTTGTGGCACCTACATTTTGATATAGTGTAAAATATATACAGTATATAGCTCAGGTCAGGTTTATTAAGTATAGTTTGTTTAAGTGGCTAAATGAGCATGGAACCTCCCATAACCGAGTCTGATCAGTGCTTCAGTACTGCGTCGTGATAATGGTTTCTCACTCTAGAAGTGACATGACCACATTTGACGCATGCACATGAAAGCTGCTTATTGCCCGGGTCCCTCCGGGCCATGGAACCCACCCACTCCACCGAGTGGACTGCTGACAATTCAGTGTGATATCACGCTATACGCTTCTTAAGCTTTCTAGCTCAGTTATTTAAGGTAAAAAATGACCCATCCTGGACAAAAGTGATTTTGCACAGTAATTGTGGAGCAGCAAAGCTGTTGCGCATACTTTTATTTCCCTTTGATGATGTAACTCAGTTTGTCCTGCACCAAAAATGGATGTGCATAAGATTTTTGTGTGAACTACCGGTAGTACAGACCATTCCCTTTAATATTAGCTATGGCATTGCAACTAATCATACGTTCTTATTCAGAAGGAGTGACACTATGACACTGTATTTACCTTGTGGATAGAAATCGGACACTCAAGTTGCCTATAGCAGTGGTTCCCATCCAGGGGGTCCTCAGCTAAATGATCATTTGTGTGTACACTCTCAGAGTTAAATTAACATTGGTTTTACAATATAAAAATGCCATTAAATGGGGGACTGTTAACTAATATGTATGTCAAACAGAAGGTGAAATTAAACGGGGTGAGAATCACTGCTAGAGCCATAAAATATCTTCTCTTATGTGGGTCCCTGGCATATCTTTCCAAATTAGTGTCAATTTGGCGGTCCTTGACATGAAAATTTAGGAAACCACTGCCTTATAGTGACTCGTTAGGGACTTATTTCATGCATAATGCCCCCAGTTTATTATGAGCGTATTAAAGTTATATTGTCACATTTGTTGACAATATATTAGTAATGATACTGTCAGAGGATAACACCCCTAAGTGCACTACACGGTTTCGTGTGTAAGGGCAAGATTGCATCTGCAGTGAAATAGATTATGCATGCACATCCATGTGTACGCAGTACACACAGATACCTGTCAAATGTAGACGTGTACCGTAGCTTGACGATGAAATATTTCACCACACGTCTCCCTCACAATCCCTCAAACTGTATTTACTTGTCAAATTATGCGGTGAAGATTCTCCCTCCACACCTCTCATCATGTGGGTATTTTGACAGAGTGCAATGCAACGTGCACGGAAGTTTCTCTCCCAAAGTTTCATATTAAAGTCACACAAGCCTGAATAAACAACAGCTGTGGTATGATTACTGTAGGGATATAAATTCATTAGCATGGCACTCTACTGTAGGTGACCTACCGTGTCAACTAAGCCCATTGGATAGTACCATATTTCTCAAAAGATTTGTCCAGACTGCGCTATACATTCCATCTCTTGGATTCCCTCTCTTTTTTCCTGTATGTGTATGTACACCCTGCTGTAACCCAGCAAGCTTCAAAGAACTTTTTGTGCAAAGTACAATACTCCATACTGATACTATATCCATACTGTTATGTTTCAGACATCTGTTGTCCACAGTGGGTGGGAGATCTGTCAGGAGGAGGGTGCCATGCAGTGTTGTCAGGCAGCATTACACCCATCCTTCAGCACTTCTCTTGGCTGGTTGAGGTGCTATATATATCAGTGGTTCTCCATATGATTTTCTTTTTGGAGGGGGCCCCAGATGATTTTTGTTTTATTGGGGGGGAGGGGTATGGTAGACTAGAGTATGGGTTCAGACTCGGAGCAGCCAATCATGACAAAGTCCTCAAAGCCAACGTTGACGAAAATAGGCCAGGCTTCACCTGGCAAAAAGGCGTGCGTGCGTGCGTGCGTGCGTGCGTGCGTGCGTGCGTGCGTGCATGCGTGTGTGTGTGTGTGCGTGTGAATGTAATGCACATTTTAAAGCACTTCGGATGAAGGCGCTTTAGAAATGCACCATTTAACATGAATTGCACCATTCGTCTTAATGGATCTATAGCATCATTTGACAACTATACAGCATCTTTAAGATGTATGCTATATAGCTCCAAACGAGTTTAGCTTGTGATTATGAGCCAAAAACTATATAGTTCCACTTAGCACCATTTAGTGTGCATACAGTGAGCAGAGATAAAGAATTTGGAAGCAGTGAGTGCGGCTTTGATTTGATATTTGTACTGATATGAGTTCAGAGAAATGCTTTAAGCATGTTACTGCCTTCCCTAAGATGTTCATCATATCCCCAAGACAGTCAAAACATTGACAAAGCTTTTTTGTTTTTTTTTTTCTTTTTTTTTTATTAGTTTTAGTTTTTATTTATTTATCAGGGATGAGATTCAAAAGGTGAAAATTGTGAAAATATATCTAGATAGCTCAGATTTTGCAGATTAAATATTGACAAAGACTAAAACTAAGGACATTTTCTCTGTGATATACAGATAGAAAAAATATATTTTTAGTTAACTGCAATAACCTTGCATCTGATATCAGCATTACTTTACTTTGCTGTCGAGCATTTGCATAAAGGCCATTGCTATCTCTTCTTCTCGCCGTGCAATGACAGCTTTGCTGAGTTTTCAAAACTGACAACGTTCTTTGAAAAATGTTCCGTCCGTTTCGTGATAAATGCTTGCACTGATGTTCTTCTCATTCAAAGAGCATCACAGATTTTTCCCACCCAACAGGAAAATAAGACACTCACGCAGTAGTTGAACTGTTTGATGGAAACCCATGCATGAGCAAACTGCGTAACGCCTGTGGTGTAAATTAACTCAGTACATTTAACAGGTTGACTGCGGACCATTTGTAGCCACGACACTCCTATACTATGTTTAACGCTACCTTTGAACAGCCACTGCACCGACCACTGAGTTGTTTGTCATGAAAATCCAACGGTGTAATCGCTTATTGTAGTGTTGAAAGATATTCCATAGTGGCACATCCAAGCCCCCCGTGAAGCTCTCCAGGCTTGAAGCAGCCCTAGTGGCGAAAAGTGGAAATGCAGCACTAGAATGGAAGTGAACAGACGTTCATGACGTCACGTGCGTCAGCCCGGACCTCAAAATTGGTCCGGGCTTAACTTCCGCTCGCTCGTCCCATTGAGTTATAATTGTACTTCCGGCAGTCTTCCGGGTGCTTCAAAACGCCACTGAGCAACCTACTGAATAGCGGGGGGACGTCGCTATCGCTATGGTTCAGTCTCTATCCGTTTATTACTCTATGGGCACATCACATCAACACCCATAAGCCTTTGCACACTGGCGCGACGGACCCTTCTTGCGGTGACATCATCAACACGTGCCTCATATCCATTTCTGTCCGGTAGATTGCCCGTATGACTTAAAACGGGGATTAAACAATGAAAACATATCTAGGGCATCTCGTTATTGGGAGGGAAGCTGTTCTACAATTAATCTACTTGTGTAACTCGTTATTAGAAGTTAAAGGGTTAAGTAAGTACAATTTTGAGTTATTTGTACTTTACTAAATTGTATTTCCAATTTCCAGTACTTTTACTCCACTACATCTCAGATCCAAATCTTGTACTTTTACGCCACTACATTTATTTGACAGCTTTAGTTACTATATACTTCTTAGACTGTAGATTTGGATTATTATTACCATTAAGACGCCCTGAGGGCGAGAAGCAGCTCGCCTGGGTGAAGGCAGACTGCTGGGCGGGCGTTTGCGCTTTGGCATGGGGGGGTCAGATCAACATATGGAATGAATTCCGTACTGGCCATATATGGAGCGTGTCTTGAGTGTACCGGGTTTGATGAGGTCAGATCAACATATGGAATGTCAGAACAGAACAGGTCAGCTCCATATATAGCTCACTTATGTTTTTAATGATGTTTTAATTTAGTGATGCTTCTTACGTTTTTGCATTTGTTTGCATTTGTACGAAGGCAGAGTGCGTTATAAATAAAAATCCATTATTAGTATTATTTGTATTATTACGTGTAACCGGAGCATTTATATATTGCACTATTCATACTTTCACTTATGTAAAACATTTGAGTACTTTTTTCCAGCACTGCGGTAAACACATCGCGGTTATATTCACCTTTCTTTGCCCAATGCCCACTGTCACCGACCTGCCCCTGGGTGGTGTGTGCACTGTTTAGTGCTGCATGCGGTGACACGCGCAGGTACAAGCCTCATCCGTGTCCATTCACCCGTTTGCGCCTGCCTGGAGCGTGACATGCAACCAAATGCGGGTACATTCGGTTCCTACTCCCTGCAGTGTTAAATGAACTCTGCATGAGGATTTGACTGTGCAATCGTCAATAGATACGGTGTAACAGAGAGATGCTCTGGCATTTCTTTCTCACAGCGAATCTGTACCTCCACCCGAGATGCCAGACAGGAGTCGGATAACCCACCACATGGCTGCTGACCTCAATGTTTTCACTCAACAAACATGCTTTCAAAGGCAGAGATGAGATAACCGGCCCCCGAAGGAACACGTCGAGAATCCCAACGATCATTAATTGATAGGGTTTGGTGCACCTTGTGCACGTGACTCGAATATGTATATAGGGGTTTATGAGGGCCATATTTTCATCCATGCAAGCGCCTTAGGGGCTCCATTTTCGTCACGCGCGAAACCCCCCCTAACTTCTTTGCCTTTTTTTTTTTTACTATTTTGATAAACATTTTACCAATCTATCAAAAAAAAGGCAAAGTAGTTTAGGGATAAGGGGTTTAAAGCTCTTTATAGTAGTAAGAGTATCTTAAGAACCATTGCGTGAATAAGGAAGATGCTACTGTCATTTGAATCGGGACTGAAGAGTTTTATATTATTATTTGCTAATCCGATCTAAATAAATAAATGAAAGAAAAGAAAACTACCCCAAAATGTCAAACTTCATTTCAGATGCCAAAGGCAAACTGAACCTTTTCCAACTCACCATTTACAGAGCAAAGTGGCCTCTTAGTGGTTCACTTTGATATAATAAATAAAGCATTTCATTAATTTCTACTTGAGCCGAAACCTCTCAACCTAATTCACTAATGAGATTGATCTCCCACGTCCCCACATTACACAGATTAAATATTGAGCTGGACTCCATTAGTAGTATTGCGCAGACAGAAACAAGCTAGCATCACAGGTGAGCTTCTTCATTCTGTATACAGTAAGGATGCTGTTTTAGATGCAGTACTCTAGTCCAGTTTTTCATTTCAAGGCCGGGCCCCATTTATTTTATTATCACGGACCGCCATTTGATGAGATTCATAGCCCAAAACTAAAGAATTTAGTTACTTTGATATTGTTGGATACGATCATAGGACCTCAAGGACCACCGGTGGTCCTTTATTTAGCTGGAGACCACCTGGACCCACCTCAAGGACCACCGGTGGTACTTCATTTAGCTGGAGACCACCTGGACCCACCTCAAGGACCACCGGTGGTCCCCGAACCACTGGTTGAGAACCACAGCTCTAGGCACAGAGTGCCGCGCCATGAGCTTGTAGCTTGTAGATGAGCTTGTAGATCTGCTATTTCTTTTTAATTTTGTCGCAAATCTTTGAATATATATATATTCCTTCAGAACGAACATTTTTAACTAAACTCTTTGCTTTTGGGGGTCCCTGGAACTACATATTTTCAGATGGGGGTCCGCAGCCAAATACAGATAATTCTGGGGGGTTTTCATGAGCTTGTAGCTTGTAGATGAGCTTGTAGATCTGCTATTTCTTTTTAATCTTGTCGCAAATCTTTGAATATATATATATATTCCTTCAGAACGAACGTTTTTAACTAAACTCTTTGCTTTTGGGGGTCCCTGGAACTACATATTTTCAGATGGGGGTCCGCAGCCAAATACAGATAATTCTGGGGGTTCTTGACGTGAAAAAGGTTGAGCACCACTGACGTAGAAACATAGTTTTTCAGAAAACTGTAGGATTTAGAAAACATTGTAACTCCATATTTAATTTTTGTTTTTTCATAGATGAATGCCCTGTTACACTCTGTTGACGTGATTTTGTACGATCTGCAATTCTCTCACTATTTTAGAACCTTTTTGAGCGGTGACTAGCCGCTCCATTAAGCAGCAATGTTTGTCTCCGTGTCCGTCTGCGCACGTGCGCCACTGCCTGCCACTCGGTCATTCCTCAAAGGTTTCAGACACGGGCCGGCACACCTGAACCCAGCCGCCCAGGGGTCATGTTCCTGGGGGTCTGGAACTCTGGACATCCCCAGGGACCCCCTGGGGACCCCCAATAACTCCTAAAGTAACCTGTGAGCACGAAACCTGTAAGCACCAAAATGCCATTCAGCTCTTCTGCTCATTATAAGCTACTTTGGACTTTGAAGTTTCTTTCACATTTCTTGGTGGTCCTTGACATGAAACTGTTTGAGAAACTCTGCTCTAAAACAACATTGCACAATTACATTTGACATACAGCACTACAGTTGTTTATTTATAGACTTAATTTCTGATTCGTTTCCAGCTATTCTGGTTTCATTCCTGCTTGTTTCTCGCGCGCAGCCCCGAGATGTGGCAACCCTGGTCAAGCAGACAGAGCCTCAGAGGGGCGGATCTACAGAGTACAGACCCAGGCCAGCAGCCAGTCAGTCACTTGAACGGGTCGTCGCTGTTCATAC
>OOFJ01031353.1:5530-16260 GCA_900323375.1 Benthosema glaciale
TGATGGGAGATTAATCGGCAAACACATCGGTATCGGCCGATTTTAGTTATTTTTAGATTAATCGGTATCGGTTCGATTAATCAATCAGACCGATTAATTAATCGGTCCTATTAATCGGTCTGTCTTTACAGATAAACACGCCCAAAGTAACAGCTTGAACAGATTTATAAACTCACAATTAAATTAAATTAAATATAAAAAGGTATTAAAGTTAAATTTCACTTGCCTAAGCCTGCAGTGCAGACACCCTGATACATGTATTTCTCAGAATGGACAATATTTGTCCAATGGAAATATATTTTTTCAATACAGAATGAGATCATATCGGATCGGTAATATCGGTTATCGGCCATAACACCGATTAATTATATCGGATATCGAGATCGGCCAAAATTTCTCATCGGCACATCCCTAATATGTTGTGTAAGTGTAAGTATATAGGTTGTAACTTACAACAGAATAAAGAAGCACTTCATGGTTCTAATCTACTGGCTCACACGGAAGGTGTTCTTTAGGTAGATATACATAATACAAAGTCTAGGAAGTTGCTTGCTTGATCTATAATCCCCAGTGATGCAGGCAACCCAGGAAAAAACTTGAAGGCTTCCAGTGAAAATATATGAATTTTATTCTTTGATCATTTTGTTTGCCTAAAAAAAATATATTTCCCTAGTCTTTTACACTGGGGGGGTTATACTGTAGTTCAAGTAGGACTTCCTGGATTTAGTTTTATAGGTGTTATATCCCCATTATTTGCCAATATAGAACATTATTATTACTATTATTATTACATTAGTGTTACTGTGTCTACTCAAAGTCCTGAAATTTATTTTCTAATAATATATATTACATACAGAAGGATGGTCTTCCATTTAGTCAAACTTAAAATCGCAAATCAACCAAGTTTGGGTACACCCGGGAGACACCAGATTGATCTTTTGGGTGTCTGCTGAAACAGTGTTTGTTCAGTGCAGTAACACTTCAACTGTTCCAGTTTGTCTGCAAATTTATTTCATCGCATCCAATTTCACTTGTTTATGCTATCCTGTATGAGTTCTCTCTCCTGATAAGATAAAAGTAATTGGTATCCTCCTGACTCTGTTTACTGTTTACTAGACAAATATTCTGTTGAAATCAAATCATAGGTGAAGAAAGTGATCCAGGAGAAAGCCATGGGAATTCATGTGGAATGAGGATCTTGGCTCTGTCCTTCCAACATGGGCTGGCCTGGCTGGCGGGAGTACATGCAGGTCTGCCCATACTCAGCAAGGTAAGAAGCATACACATGCCAGACCTTGACTCATGGGCGTATACCATGACTCTAGACTCATACACCATGTCAGCTGATCCACATTTTTGAAGAAAACAAAAATTAATTGACAACAAAAGTGTCTTTAGACATTTTAAGAAGAAGAAGAATGACAAACGTGTGAGTCTGTAGGACGTTTCCTTTGCTTTTGAGCAGTACAAATACAATTCTCACTGTGCTGAGATTTTTGGATGCATCCCAGTTCTATTGTTTTCTATGGCAGACTTTGCATAATTATGTAAAATTTAGAATGTCTGAGAATAAGACAAGCAAAAATATCAACAGGGAACACTAGTGCTCAGGACTACTGTTGGGTGCATATTCCACAAAACACAAAGCAATGCAAACCACTGGTTGTGCACACTAAAAGACAACTTATGCATGAGGAACAATATAGATAGATTCAGCATCAGTAAATTAAATGACAAAAGCTTCATATTGAAAGGTATACTGTACTGTATGTACCTGAATTAAATGTTGTTGGTTGTTGTACTGTTAGTAGAGAAGAAAGAGTTTAAACTATGAATAGTGGATGTTTTATTGAAAACCAATATTAGATCTCACATCTATGATTAAGACCATCTATTTTGGCATTTGTATGCCTTGTGTCAGACAGGTCAGTGCAGAGAGACAAGAAAACAAGGACAGAGAGAGAGAGTGGAGAGGCATATGCGAGACAAGACAGGGTGGATGATCCTGGGTCTTTCTGCTGACAAGGAGCATATGGTCTGTGTGCTAACTGGCTGACACCAGGCATCCCACTGAGATCTTATGTTGAAGCAGAAATTGTGCATAACCCACAGGTCATTGGTACGATTTGACTAGCCTAATAATTTACAATAAGGAAATACCTGCCACCACTGGAGTTATTATAGATGTTCTAATTTCACAAGGCCTATTTCAAAATGTAATCAATTTCAGGGAAATTACAGGGGAAATTATTTAACACTACCTTTTATGCAAGTCAAAGTGACCAAAGGTGCAGCATCAAACACAAAATAAATGTAAAAATCCTCCATACAATTACACCATACAATACATGGAATAGTTGCTCTACGAACCCATTGCATATACATATACACTGTAATTGAGGTGTATCCAAAATCTTGGCAGTGAGAATACATTAAACTAAAATAAATGTGTGAATATTGGACTTTGACATATCATTTTAAACACCTTCAATATGTTAGCGTCACAGTACCATCTAGTGGGCCAGATCTCACTTGCCCCTGATACAGATACAGTAGAATGTTGCTGATGACTGCTACGTGCGCATGCACGCACGCATGCACGCACGCACGCACGCACGCACACACACACACACACACATTTTCCTTGGAGAAAACAATACTTGAGAAACAATACTTGTTTCTACATGGCCGTTTTAACAAGTCTTTTATGAAATCTCAGGCTGATTGTTGAAACTCTTCTTCTGACCTTGTAAAACTCAGCTAAGGAAAGACAGCATATTCATCATAAGCTGCTTTGTCCGTTTGTTAACAAAGCCATGGAAACACAAGTGCATAGAATGACTGGAAAGGTGCACAGTGGTCTCTATATTACATTATTGCATTTTGGGTCAAGGTCAAAGGTCACAAAACATTTTCTAAATCAACTAAATAAATGATCAGAACAATCTTTCACTCACTCTTTGACGTACAGTATATTACAGTGCATTATGGGCAGACTAGATCAAGGAAGCAAGAGACTTCAGGATTTATGTATTGACCAGGGCCTTGAGAAAATGTCTGGCGATGTTGTTGCCTGGCGACTGCAGCACTGTAGCACACCTCAGGAACAAGTCACAGAGCTATGATCATATCTGGCCTTGTTTGTATTCCAATGCAACAACTTCCACTGCAATCATTCAAACGTGTATTGTCATCAACCCTTTGAAATCTTTATTTTGAAATGTGTGGTTTCAGGCTGTTACTTGGAAGAGGACAAGGACACACTGTTTTGTTTTGAGTCCCGATACTATAGACACCCTAAACTAAAGGGCTCGAGCATGAAAATATATTAACTATTTCTAGCATGGTAAAACTGATGCTTTTACGCAACGGTGGAAAGTAAAAGAAGCTGTAAAAGAGAGGGAGATAAACATAGAGAGATGGGGTGAGGGATCAAGGTTCAAGGCTGATATGGTGAAAGGGATAAGGAGGATTATGGCTAATATTATATTATGTATTCTCCAATATTATCCACAAAATGATTAACTGAACAATAACAAACATTACAATTTACACCATGCTCTTTCATACATTTTGGAGCATTTGTGAAATTATAGTAAGTATTTTGTAACCGCATCCTATGCACCATCATTGGGGCATATCATTTTTTTTAAACAAAACATTTTGGTTAAATAGTTCATTTAGTTTAGTTCTATATTCCAATCATTACTGTTTAGGGTGTTTGTTCAGTAGCAAATAAATAAAAATAAAATAAAAATGTGTTTTCCGCTGTATCCTTTATGGGTTCTCTCTCTTCACTGGATAAAATTGGTATCCCAACCTGAAAATGCATTTTCTGTTTACTTTGTTTGCCGTCAGTGTATCAATACGATAAGAGAGAGCACAATGATATTTTTGTCCCACGTCTGTATGTGTATTTTTACAACTACCTTTTCAAGGACAGTTACACAAACAGAATCTCATCTGGCAGATGCACAGGACAACACTGTCTATTGATCTGAAACAATTTTATGGATTTGTTATGAGAGGAGAGAGTGAATATATTTTCCCTCCCACTTAAATGTACCCAACCTTCTGTTAACAAACTATCCTCTGAAGGTTCTAGTATACGTGGCAGACAATGAAACAATATTTAGTTTGTAGCCATAAATAAATTATGGAATTATGGAAAGAATTATAATAATCACCAATCTTTTGTCGCGTTTACTCTCGCCTATAAGTTTAAAAGTTGTTGTAGTTCAAATTACTTACACAGGCAGTAGTACTAGTGGCATTTTTTTTTTTTCATTTTTTTTTTACTTCAAAAGGTTACAGTTACATTGCCCTCCATGGCTAGACGAGTAAAGAATTCCCAACATTTCGGCTATCCAGCCTCCATGAGTGTCTGACAAAGGCTCGATAGCGCAAACGTTTGTCTCTTCTGACATCTAAAGATACAATAAAAGAAACTCACACTTGCCACTGTGTGCGACCCAGTACCAATGATATTGATCTAAGATAGGCTATAGCGCACCAGAGAAGTCAGAGCACAGTGGTAACAAGAAAGGTTATTTATCATCCAAAATTCCCAAGCCACTTTATTTAATCTAATAATTTTATGAATTAAGTAGAATTCCCAAACTGCTTGAACTGTTTAGCATAGGCAAGACTCTTCCAGCTGGAAGCTGGTTTTAATTCCCCGTCCATTTTAGCATATATCTGGTTGTCTTGAGGTGATTTCTGTTCTGGGTTTAGGGATTAGGAGGAGGCAGAGGGAGTGATGGATTTTAGGAGAGTTGGCACGGCACTTTACGTAGGGTTGAGATTGAAGAATGGCAATCTCAACCTTTACATCCAAATATAGTTAATGTGACTGCTAAGCCAACTGCTATAGCAAAGGCAGTGGCGGAGTCAGACTGTCTAAAAAGAATTTAAAAGACAGCTGCAGTGCCAGCCAGGAACAATACAGCAGTGGTCACATAGAAAAGTAGGAATTATTTGGCTGTATTGGGAGCAAAAAGGGGTAAAAAAGAATTGCAATTTTTTTTAAAGAGGGCAATTTGAATGTACAGCCAAACCTTGGTCAGCAACATGTGATGAACTCTGACACACTTCTCTAATAAGACTCAAGTTCAGTTTATCAGTAAGACAAATGTCCAAAGAGATAACATCAGCTGCTCAGTACTGCCTACAGAGTGAATGGTACTTTCAAACAGTCTTTTTCCAATTTACAAATTCACCATGACAAGAAATGTTTGTTCCTTTGTTGGAACCTTCTTGAAGACAAGACTGGACTTGCTCATTGCTATAATAGTCCGGCAGCAGACAGGCTTCTTTTGTTTAAAGTGGGAAATTTGGTATGTAGTCTTTTTTATTGGCCTAAAATATTGTCTATATACATACCTTCGTGAATCCACTTGCTGACCGGCTGTGGGTATTGAGCATTTTTTATAGGGGTTTCTTGTGAACCTCCCATTATAATCCTATGGCAGGCAAAAATATCAAAAATGTCGAACTTTCTTTTTGCTTTAAGTAGCATGTGACATGTAAAACTAGTTCTTTTTTTTCATGATTCTGAATCCATTCCAAGCATTAGTTTTGCACAAAAAAACACTCCTTGGGCGAAAAACAGCCTACTTAAAGCAAAAAGAAAGTTTGACATTTTTGTCATTTTTGCCTGCCATAGGATTATAATGGGAGGATCACAAGAAACCTGTATAAAAACAATTGCTCAATACCGACAGCCGGTCAGCAAGTGGATTCATGAAGGTATGTATATAGACTATATTTAGGCCAATAAAAAAGACTACATACCAAATGTCTCACCCGTACACCTCGACTGCCGGACTATAAGGAGAGAGACAATCATTTGTAGGATTGTACGAGATACAGTACAATTGGATCTCAAACAGTTTATTAAAACTAATGTGAGATTGTGGGAACCTCAGCTGAATAGTTTCATTTGACCACCAGTGTTATAACATTTCCCTCTTTTCTTTGAGGAGTCATGATGAAACTTGATGAAAGTCTTAAAAGAGGGTTATAATGGCGTAATATTCTCACATAATCTTTAACATTAGTCATTTTAAAACATTTATACTGGTGGCCCAGAGAGAGAGAGAATATAATAACGCATACATGAGTACACCAACAGCATTTAAATGATTTAACTCACAATCATGTTATGATTTCTGTAAATAGTTACCTTGATATTGACATAAATATTTTGTGGAGAAATACGAACTGCACAGAAGACATAGGCTATTTTTTCCTGCATGCTAAAAGTATAGGATGATGATCTCATTTAACACAGTACTCCCATCATTTACACACATCAATCATATAAAATATATTTAAGATATAATGTAAATGTAATGTTTAAGCTAATCCACACAGTCTCTCACTTATCTCCCACAGCTTCTTAGCCTCAGCATCATCCCTGGCTCTACGAAAGACATCTTGGACTGCACAGTCACGGAAGTAGCGTCCGCTGAGATGTTCGATACCCTCCTGGAGTGCACAGTGCAGGGTGGTCTGGGTACCCTGAATTAGGGTCTTGAAGAAAAGCGCCATCATAGGCTTGATAACTATCGCATGAACTATGCTGGTGTCGTGGCGGCCAATGTCAGTTTTGATTGCACCTAAAAAGGAATGAGAGCTATGTTAGTAATAACCAAAAGCAAAGCAAGTAGGGTTTCTGGTTTGAGCTAGCTTCCTGAACTAGCTAGTGGGCTGTTGTTATTCATGGTGATCATGGGGGATTGAGATAACCTGACACATGGCAAAAGTAAGCCACAATTACTCAGTGGTTCCCAGACTGGGGCTTGAGATCCCCAGGAGGACCCCCAATTTAATTTAGGAGGTCCCCAGATGATTAGCATAATGTGCAACATTATGTTCTTGATACGGTACATTGACGGTAAGTGTATACTATCTAGTATCTGCACATTTCTAGCTCACGAGCTTGTAGTTCGGCTACTTTCACAATATTTATCTGTGGAACCGAATCAAACTGGGCGGTCCCCATTTAAAATATGATTCTTTTTGGGGGTCACAGCGTGAAAGGTTTGGGAACCCTTGACCTAGATAACATGAGGGAAAGTTCCATCACATCCTGTCTATTTAAAAACGTCTTGCCATGGATCTTATATTGTAGGTCAGCTCTCTCTCTGAGGGGCCCTCAGTCTTTCAGCAGACAAGACAGAGAGCTGACCTATTGTACAGTATAAAGTCCATGTAGAGACCTTTTGTCCACCTCAGAGAGGGCATCATGGATGAAAATAGACATTTTAGAATAGAGTAGAATACCGTACATAGGTAGAATAATGTTTAATTGACCTGGGTGGAGGCTGTAGCAGGTGACCTCTGTGCCCTGTAGTTTGTCGGCCAACTCGTGGGTGAAGAGGAGATTACATAGCTTGCTGTGGCCGTAGAGCTTCAATGTGGATGTCCAAGAACTGCCTTCCTCACCAAGAGCCTTGTGAGTGTTCAGATAAGAGAAATCAATCCTGCCAAACTTGTGGGCATCAGATGACACGTTGACCACCCGGCTGGGACCACACTCCTTCAGCCGCTCCAATAGCAGGTTGGTGAGGAGGAAGTGACCAATATGGTTGACACCCAACATCATCCCCAGGCCGTCCTCTGTTTTACCCTGCATGAAGATCCCTAGAGACCAGAGAAATCTGTTAGACCAGTTGCAAAAAATCTTCACATCAAGGACATCCAAATTAATGTGACAGGGACCCCAAGACCAGATTTGTGTTGTTAAATTGTTGCAAACATTTTCTTTTAAGATGTTTTGTTCTGGTCCTGTTTTGGTGAATATAAAGTAGTTCAGGTGGTCAGTGGTGGGGGTCTGGGGGCCACACATTAAAAAAGAATGAATCCGCAAAACTAGTGTAAATGTAGTGTTTTTGTCTTTTGTGCCTTTATTGATAGTTACAAGTGAAGATAGACAGGAAAGAGGGAGAGAGAGAAGGGGAGAGACATGCAGCAAAGGTCGTCATGAACGGGACACAAACAAGTGACACGCTGTCAGGCAAGAGCCTGTGGCATGCGCCTTTACCACTAGGCCAGCGGGCGCCCCAAAACTAGTGTAAGTTGTTGACCTATTTTTATACATATAGTGCAACTTTCGATTAATTTTGACCCCTCTGTCACATGATGGAACTATTTTTTGTGTCCAGTATCACTACCAGCAGCAGCACAAAACCATTGTTTCATGTGAAAGAGGGGTTGAAGTTGAACTAACGTTGCACTATATGGTACAAATAGGTTAACAATTACACTAGTTTTGTTAGCTTTAAGTCCAAAAATCTGAACTACGCCTTTAACAATATTAGCTGTTGACTGCCTGGAACTCCCTGGATCCACTTTGAGAACCACAACTGCATGGACATGGCCTTAATTATACTGTATATCTTATCTACAGGTACTGTTATGTGACAGTCAGCAGCAGTAAACACAAACCTACATTCATCATCAGTTATTACTATTAGCAAAAACTGTTTGTGCTTTTTTATGTTTATTGAATTGTCACCTCACCTGCATTGTTGATGAGCAGGTCCAGTCTGGGCTCATTCTTCAAGAAGGTTTCAGCAAAGGAGCGAACAGACTTCAAACTCCCCAGATCCAACTGCATGAACACCACATCATTGCTCCCACTCTCCTGCAGGAGACCGCTATTCATTACAAAGTGGCACAGACTAAAGACACATGCAAGTTTCTGTGTTATTTTTGATTTACCTTTTTTATGTCAGCAAGAGCAGCTTCAGCTCTCTGTTTGCTCCGACAAGCCAGAATGACCCTGGCCCCTCTCTTAGCCAGTTCTATGGCTGTAGTTTTCCCAATTCCAGTGTTGCTCCCTAATCAACAAATAAGGCTTTATTACTCAGAAATGTTTTTATTGATAAAGCAATAATGCCATTGCTTACTGATATCAATCAGCAGAGTGGATAATCTTTCAGCATAAATTAGTCAGCCTACAGACAGATCTTGTTCCAGAATTATGAAGAGAGAAGTAGACAGGGTTAACTCACCTGTGACAATCACTGTTTTTCCATGGAGTTTTGTGTTGCTTTTCATTGTAGGCCCTTTGATAATAGTATAGTAAATGATCACATAAGCAACCAACAACAGTCCGACTCCGGCAGCAAGTGAAAGTAATTCCATTTGGCTAAAAGCTAGCTAATGACACTATTTTGCTCTTATGTGTGCCTCCCTTGTAGCCCCTGTAGTGTACTACTTATCTGTTGTTGCACAACTTTAAACCATGCTTCTTCTTTGCTGTTTAGTGCTTATTTAGTGCCATTACTCCCACCTACTGGAGTTTTGATATATCTTGAAAATTTTAAATTTGACCCAACACAGACCACAAATAATAATTATTATTATTATCAGAGGGCGGGCTAACACACACATCCCGCTCGAGAAAGGATGGCGTGCTAGTGGTTGGGAGGCTGAGGAGTCAAGCGGCGGTTTTGTTTGAAATGGCGTCAGGAGGAGAAAATTAGTTTGGGGAAATGATGATGATGATGATGAATAAATAAAATAAAAACATGTTTTCTGCTGTATCCTTTATGGGTTCTCTCTCTTCACTGGATAAAATTGGTATCCCAACCTGAAAATGCATTTTCTGTTTACTAAAGAGCTGGAGATAATATTTGCCGTCAGTGTATCAATACGATAAGAGAGAGAGAGCACGATGATATTTTTGTCCCACCTCTGTATCCTCAGTGTATGTTTTTACAACTAAACTACCTTTTCAAGGACAGTTACACAAACAGAATCTCATCTGGCAGATGCACAGGACAACACTGTCTATTGATCTGAAACAATTTTATGGATTTGTTATGAGAGGAGAGAGTGAATATATTTTCCCTCCCACTTAAATTTACCCAACCTTCTGTTAACAAACTATCCTCTGAACTTGAGTTCTAGTATACTTGGCAGACAATGAAACAATATTTAGTTTGTAGCCATAAATAAATTATGGAATTATGGAAAGAATCATAATCACCAATCTTTTGTCGCGTTTCCTCTCACATATAACTTTAAAAGTTGTTGTAGTTCAAATTACTTACACAGGCTCAAGTCAGGTAGTAGTTACATTGCCCTCCATGCCTAGATGAGTAAAGAATTCCCAACATTTCGGCTATCCAGCCTCCATGAGTGTCTGACGGCTCGATAGCGCAAACGTTTGTCTCTTCTGACATCTAAAACAATAAAAGAAACTCACTCTTGCCACTGTGTGCGACCCACTATCAATGATATTGATCTAATGATATTGATCTAAGAGGATAACGCACCAGAGAAGTCAGAGCACAGTGGTAACAAGAACAGTTATTTATCATCCAAAATTCCCAAACCACTTTTTTTAATCAAAATCTAGTAATTTTATGAATTAAGTAGAATTCCCAAACTGCTTGAACTGTTTAGCATAGGCAAGAATCTTCCAGCTGGAGGCTGGTTTTAATTCCCCGTCCATTTTGGCATATATCTGGTTGTCTTGAGTAGGGATGGAGCTTGTTAGGTTCTTATTGATAGCGATCGCCTTATCGATCAGGCTTATCGAGCCGGGTCCTTATCGAGCATTTTCTAATATTTAGTGGAAAGACGGGAGACAATACATTCTGAACAAAACCAGTATATTTTACTAGGGCCTTCAAATACAGTACTTTTCTAAGAGACGGAAGACAATATTGACCTTTTTATCAAAATAATATTAAAGAAACTGTTAACTGGTTAAT
>OOFJ01031359.1:0-11542 GCA_900323375.1 Benthosema glaciale
AAATCACTGACCTTCAGTCCATTTTCAATGTTTGACTTTTGAATACTTTATGAATTACATAATTTGGTTCAGATTTTTCATCCAATGGTAATTGTTATTACCCCCCAGGTGGTTGGAGATGCACCTTTGTGGCACCGTTGCTGAACAAGGCATTGCCAGCAGGTTGATGCCAGTCTGGGACAAGTGGTTGCTACAGACACAAACCGTCAAGCCTACACTCTGAATGGTGATTACTGGAAAGCACTGCCATATGCCAACCTGAAGCATGTCACAGTGGGACAAGCAGGGATATGGGGGATTGATGCTTCAGACCAGATCTACAAATATGTGGATGGCAGCTGGGCACAAGTTCCAGGTAAACAAAACATTTTCAACTTCAGCTCCTTCTTTGTACTTCAATCGTAATTAGAAATAATTAGATAAATCATCATGTTTGCAAACAATCCTGGGAGATATAATGTTGGGCTGTTTATTGACACCACTATTGCAATGTACCAACTAACTAACTAACTAACTAACTAACTAACTAACTAACTAACTAACTAACTAACTAACTAACTAACTAACTAACTAACTAACTAACTAACTAACTAACTAACTAACTAACTAACTAACTAACTAACTATACAGGGAGAAATAAACGCTATAATAAAAGCTTTTTCACTATTAAAAAAAGAAAAGAAAAAATTATTAATTCCGCCCAATAAAATAAACTTTCTTCCCTCAAAATGATTGAGATGGGGACTGACGGCATGCCTTTGGGGTGAACAGTCAGTAACGTCACGTTTATCAAAGGTGAGTCTGAGTCTGAGCCATAGATACATTTACTCTTTAGTGTATTTTTCCCATTTTCTTCCTGCATGTAGTAACTACGGGATGGGCCGGCACCTGTCAGCAGGGAGTGTTGGGTGGGAGGAGTTACGGGATGGGCCGGCACCTGTCAGCAGGGAGTGATGGGTGGGAGGAGTTACGGGATGGGCCGGCACCTGTCAGCAGGTAGTGATGGGTGGGAGGAGTTACGGGATGGGCCGGCACCTGTCAGCAGGGAGTGATGGGTGGGAGGAGTAGGACGAAGGCTCTCTACATCCTCCTGCATGGTGGGAGGATGTAGAGCCTTAATTGATTGACTGATTACTTTGCTCTTAGTTTCACCTAGCCAGACACTATTCCACAATCTCTGAATGCTAGTCTGGAACTACAGCTCCCGAATTCTGAGTGAGACAAAATGGAAGTGGGGAGGAGGCTCCACTACCGTTGTTCCAGACTGTATGACGGCCGGGAGCATTTGGAAATTGCGAGAGGCAACAGTCTGGTAACACAAGACTACTTTGCTTCAAGTAAAGTAATGACATTCCTGGAGGAGTTGGCAGATTTGCACTGTTCTTGTCTAGATTTAAAAAGAAAAATAATACCTAAAGCATTCAATCACCACTTATAGTGACTTAGTTATAATCACACTATAATACATTAAACCATTTTTATAGTGATGCACAATATAATTGTGGATGGAAGGATGGAAAAATGCTTTCTGTGGCATGGCCCTTATAGTGACCTAATACCATGGTATGTGACTCTAATGTTTATACATCAATATTGTGTCCTAACAGAACTGGCATTACCAAAGATCTTCCACAAGGGAGTGGTTGGCACTTCGTCCACTGCTTGGGGACCATGACACAGGTGTCCTATGATCTTGGTACCATTTATGGTGTGTCCACCACTGGAGTCATCATGAGGTGTCAGCTGTGCAGCAGACCTACAGTTCTTCTCTTCAATTGACAATCAAATAAAAAACAATACATTCTCAGATGATCACACAATTTGGGGGGTAGGGAATGTTTCCAGGAATGGAATTACCATTTATTGCAAAGCTATTTGCAGTGTGACTCTGCTCCTGTGATACTACAGATTATCTGCACTTAAGCACGATGCAGAGTTATGCAACATAAATTAATACAGATTATTAACATGCAATTCACAATCCACCAGGGTTCGACGGGCCACAGGTCGTACCGGGACTTTTCCCCTGTGGGCCGCGACCGTAGGGGGCGCTATAATTTTTGTTTTTTGACAGGCCTGTATTCTACCTGTATCAGTGAGTGACAAATAAACCGTCTTCTATCTTGGATCCTTTTGCCAGCATCATTTTTGTGAGAGCAACAAAGTGTTGTGTAGTTAGTTGTCTGTTGGTTTGTATCATTAATGTTGTTCTGAAAGTGGTGGTATTATGGTTATGGCTTGTTTGTTTGTGTGTGCCCTGACGGAGCGGGCGGTAGAGTTTCTGCTGTCTGCAGTGCACACACGCAGGTCAGGAGATCTAAGAGTGGTAGCGGGGACATTCTCTTGAGTGTACAGGGTTTGATTTTCGGGCCTGTTGAAAACTCTAGTTCTAGTTCTAGCCAGCTGCCAGCCGCGGCTGTACTAATAACTTTGGGGCAGGCCCGTAGAGTTTGAATGGACAGGTATCAGTCAAAAGGGAGACATCGAAGAGGAAGGATGGAATGGGAAGGATCAACATATGGAATGTCAGGTTTGCGGTCATATTTTAGGTCAGATGTGTTGCTGGCCAATATTGATGACATCAGGGATCTCCATATATGGGCGTAATATTGATGAATCCCTGATCATGTCATGTGCTCCATACAGTATGTCACGGGCTCTCTCACCCCAACCAACCACCAACCAACCAACACACACACTGATGGGAAATGCATAACAATGCAATGCAACCGGTTCAGGAACTGAAGGCAGGCATTTTCGGGAAATGTTGTTGAGGTGTTACTGTAAAAACCTGCATGGTTCCGTAATCCGTATAGCCAGCTTCGGTTGCAATTAAACTGTCAAAGCATAAAAATGCAATGCAACCAGTTCAGGCCTGGGGGCCAGGAACTGAACGGCAGGCATTTTGCGGGAAATGTTGTTGAGGTGTTTCTTCTTTCTCCCTTTCTCTCTCTTGAAATCGATATGGCTTGTCCCCAGCGCGCGCCACATGCACACACACACGCGCACGCGCACGCACACACACACGCACACGCACACGCACACACACACACACACAGAGAATGAAGCACATATTATGCACAAACACACTCACTGTCTTTGGTTCGGCTCTGGGCTGATCTCTGCTCAACACCAGCCCTCCTTTCCGGCTGTATAAAGTGTGATGACCCTATAAACACACACACACAAATACACACACACAATCATGGAAATTTACCAAAACAACAATGTATGCGTGCAATGCTCTCTGCATGACTTAGAGGTCAGACGCTGGAAACTAGTCTCTCCGTGTCCTCAGTCCTCAGTTCTGCATAAAAACGATGCCATGGGAGTTCATTCAATGCATCATACATTAACAGCATTCAGTACCAGCGGGGGAAATTAGTGATAGAATATACTGTACAGGAAATTATCTTAAGTTTATCTTTTATATGTACCATAGCAATGTAGCAGCTTGCAGCCTCCATTACATGAATGCAACACCACCAGTGAAGTCAAACAAGGCATATCACAATCGCAGGACATGATAGACATAAAAGGCAAAGGCAGCGGAAAAAACAAGGAAGTTACAGTATGTGACAAGTCGTTCAGTGACCCTTTTTACTTCCTGGGTCAACAGCCCTTGCCACTTCCAGTCGAGTATCTTAAAGAGGATGTTATGTGTTCAGAGTTGATCTGCACTTTCTCAATCACAGCTCTTGTCTGAGCAGCACTTCAGTAGCGTGGCCCGCAAACTGTGTTTACAAGCCAGATAACATTATTTGTATGGCCGTCTGTAGCAGGCTGTCTGTAGGTTAGTGAGTGTTGCACCCCCTGCATAGCCATCACCCAAGGGGATTTCTTTGAATGTAGGCTACTCTCTGCTCAAGGCTGTCATCTAGTGGTATCAACATTTTAAAGAGCCAATATCTTGAATCCATCTTATCTTAATATACTGTACATTGCTTCTGCAAAGACCAAGAAGTTGTCGATGATCTAACTTCAAATGTTTAAAAAGCAGTTACCATCTGATAGGCTGCTGTATCAAGAATTCCCTCTATACTGCACCTGGGTCCACTCCTCTCTTGCCCACCATTTCCATCACTTTTATGTCATTTTGTTCTTTCATCAAAGCATGGTTGGGTTTCACACTGTGTGAGAGATTGGACTGATGTGGTGATTTGTAGCCCCATAATGACTCCTTTCCCGCTGTTCTTCTCTTCCCACACTAGGAGATAACAGTTCTCACCTTACCTCCATCAGCAACCAGAATGGCTAGGCAAGGCGTCCTGGGGTGGATGAGGGCAGGGGGGTGACCTAAAGGGTGGGGGAGGTAGAGTGAATAATGGGAAAGGAGGGAGGGGGTGCTTGCAGGTGTCCAAACTCCCCTGGTTAGACAGGTGCAATCCACCTGTGCCACATATGTTCAGTCACTCACGTGTGTCCATGTGGAGAATGGCTCTCCTCCAAGACTAACACTATGTGCTGGGTCTCACTCCCTCTCTTACGATCTCCACACACACACACACACATTCCGTCATGCACCCCGCTCATAAAAATAGATCAATATGTTGTTGGTTGGCTAATGTTACAGGCAAATACAGTGTTCAATCACATGCAATCCATCAGTAGTTACATGTGGGCACCACCTATCTATTATCAGTTCAAGCCAGCTCTGAAAGGGACAGTGATGAATATCTCTCTCTCCCACCAGCTGTGGCGATACTCCCTAAATATCTGTGTGTGTGGGTGTGTGTGTGTGTGGTGTGTGCGCGTATTATTGATCTCCTTCAATTTGTTGAGCGCAGTATGTGTTTGCATGTTACCCTGTGTGGCCTTGCTCGTGTTGACCCAACATGGCAAAATGTGTGCAACACTTCTCATGGTTCCCAACCCACCGAGTTAGCAGTCTGGAGGTCACTTTCACACAGGAGGGAGTTTAATCAGGAGTCATTGTTCCGAGACAGCAGCCTCATCCTCCCTGCAGTGGGAAGAGGAGAGATGCAAGCGGACAGAGAATGCCAGGAGGGACGGAGGTGGTCAAGGAGAGAAAGAAGTGGAACAGAGTGGAAATATAAGAGACAGGAGGTTTGTCAAGAAAGGAGGGAGAAATTTGAGTCAATTGACCATACAGTGGACATTTTGCTCTTAATACTGTGGGAAACCGGCTTCCCATAAGTATTACGTAAGAGCAAAATGGCTGCAGTGTAGTGTGAACACAGTCAATGGAGAGGACAGAAGAGCAGTGGGTAGGGGGGAGGTGTGGAAGTGTGTGATGATGGAAGGCAAGAGGGCAGGTGGAGTGTGATAAAAGATGCGAGGAGAGAGGTAAAAGACAAATAAATCTGGGAGAGGGGCCTGACGTGGGAGACAACGTGAAAAGCCTTTAGCATGTGGGAGAGATCAGCGAGCGAGATAAGGACAAAGGGGTGAGCAAAGGAGCAGAGGAGTGAGCGAGATGGGAGAGGAGGCAGTAGCTGGCAAAGAACTGAATCAGGCACGACTGCAGAAAGAAGGGACATTCTGTTCTCATGATACATCTTGTGACTGTATTTTACATGACTGGAATGGACATTAGATTTAAAAAAAAAATTGAAATATATACAGTACACACAAAGGAAACATATGAGAACAAAATCATATGATAGAAAAACACACCAGACAAATCAACTATGTTCCTGTTAGCACCCAGGATGAATGTTAAGTGTCTCACACACACGCACGCACGTCTGGACAACATTAGATGTGTAGAGGAACCACCCTCTACTAATTATAGTCTGCATCATTTGGAGACTGAAGGCCCTTGAGTAAACGTTTCTCTATTGTGGAAATAATACAAACACGACACACACACACACACACACACTAGTCCTCACACAAGAAAGACCTGCCACAATAAAAGTAAGAACCTTAATCTAAAAACGTGTTCTCTGGGGAACTGTTATCGCGCCCACGATTTGAGGTGTGGGGTGGGCGCGGCGAGGGGAGTTAAGGACGCAAGACAAGACAGAATAAAAAGTGGAGGAGGTCTCGCTAACTGTCTTGCAGAATCAGTTGATTTCCTCCGATGATGACACGCAAAAAGGCCATTGTGGGAACTGTAAACGACGCACACCGCAAGCGATGGCAGGCCGGGTATCGTGTGATGATGTTTGGCCTGCACTCCCTCTGAAGAAGGGGAAACTGGGGAAGTGTGGTGGGAAGGCAGGGGCCCAACTGATAAACACAGCGAAGGGCTAAAGTACATAAAGGCCTGCTGCATCGCTCGCAGGAGATGAATAATGAGCCCGGCTGCATGTAAACTGCGGTTGGAAAACAACAAAAGCTGCTGACTAACTGGAGTGGTGTGTGGCGAGGTGGGGACGCCCTGTTATTTGGGCTCTGGCCTGCCCGGGGGAGGCCTCTCTCGCCTAAACACGTTCCCTAAAGTGGGGCTGTGGTTGTATATGTATTCAGACACCATCTGTAGTTAAAGTATACGGTACATGCGATGCGACAGAATAGCATCCTCCTGAGGGGGTTTAGACGGTAAATTTAAAATCAATAAAAAAAAAACCAAGTCATCAAAGGTCAACCAGGCACCAAGAGGTTTTATGCCGTTGCTAAGCATCAGCAGGTTTAAGGAGTAGGGATATAAAGCAGTGAGGTTTCAGTGAGGTTCTGAAAAAGGTTTAAGAAGCTGCCCTGGGAGTTACAGGCAAGGGGGTTGGTTAGTTAGTTTTGAACAATTTAGAGTTTGCACGTAAAAGAGATTTCAACAAACATCAGCACAGTATAAAGTGTCTTTACATTGTGGGTGTGTTCACAATATCAATTATCAACCCATCGCCAATTTAGCAGATTGTGTTGTCAGATGATATACCACTGCTGCCAGCAGCTATAACAGTCTTATCTTGATCAGAAACGTAACCAAATTATTAACCACAAGAGATCAGCACCCACTGTAAATCTCGTTTTACAGTCCATCATCCCATCATCAGATATCACTGAAAAGTATTTATTTGTGAACAAATGGCTTAAAAATGCCGTTAGATATAAGACAAATAAAATATCAAAGACAAGGGCTTCATAGTCCTCCTATAGTCAGCCATTGCCCTCACGATTACTTCCCCTCCAAGTCTATTTTGAAAGTGCGGGCTTCAATGTGGTCACTCTCCATTAACATGCATTTTGTCCTCCTTAGCGTTCTTCTTGTTGAGGCCGCTGAAGTACTTCTCTCTGAAGGCGTTGTGTCCCTGATAAGGATTGAAGCCGGGGTCTGACAGGTGGACCCGAGTATCTGAATCCTGTATAGACAGAGAGGTTAACAGTATTTTAGATGGCTGTCATCATGACTGCACACAAACACCAAACCACATGCTTCCTATCATAACTCAGTCCCAGGCCATAGATAGGGAAGAAGAGTACACCGACTTACTATATAAAGTACTACAAGTAGTTTGCTTACGAAGATCTAAAGACTTTGAGATGTTATGATTAAAGCAGTGATTTTTGCAGTGCATTTAATAAAACGTAGTTCCTTAAAATATAATAAAACAGCTAATAAGCATTAGACAAAAATTGCCATTGCGTAATCTTAGTGTCCTGTGAAAACTGTGAAGCCGGATTGTAGAGGAGATCAGTGGAAATCAGAGACTGCTAGGCCAGCTTTTTCTGGGAGGAAATATTTGTGCTTTCACGATGGCTTCTGGAGCCACAACTCTTGCAGAACATTTTAGACGGGGAACGCAAATGAGGTGATGGGCCAAGAGGCCACGATGGAACCACACTTCATTTAACCCACATGCACCAAGTGTGCATGAATGCATGCAAGCACACACTCAAATACAGATTGACACGCAAACACACACGCACCAAAACTGTGTGAACCATGGAGAATGCTCATGAGTGATGAAGGGCATGACGTCCTCATATTTTAAGCCAATATTTAAAGGCAGTATGGGGCATAGGGGGTCTGAGATAAATGCCAGTCAGATTACATGAAGCAGCTGCAAGTGCATGTATACATGTGTGTGTGTGTGTGTGTGTGTGTGTGTGTGTGTGTGTGTGTGTCGTGCGTGCGTGCGTGCGTGCGTGTGTGTATGTGTGTGTGTGTGTGTGTGTCACAGGCTGCTTTATGGGAACAATTTGGGGGTTTTGAACTGGAGTGGTTGTCAGAACCAGAGATGGATTATTTTCCATACAATGTGTGATTAAACTGTTTAGGGTCACAGTATAAAAGAAAGGAGCCAATCACAGACAGATGCTGAGGTTTGCGCCAGGCAGAGAGAAAGACACCATCGCTTTTGATATGTAGCATAACTGTGTTGCTACACGTGTATATTACATAAATGCACACTATATTATATATATATGGCGACACTAAAAGCATGCACAGACAAGTACTGTCTGTACAGTTGACAGTTGCTTTTTGCAGACATTTATCATAACTATGCTACTACCATAATACACTTTAAAATATGTGTGGCGTAGAAGGTTGCAGTGTAGTTCCAAAGAGAGGCCTTCTAAAATTGGATTATATGGTCAGGTTTAGATTCACACACATCGACACATGACAAACATGCATAAAAGAAACTGTGAGACACTTGGTTGTTTGTCTTCACACGTCAACCACACAACCACAGGAGAAGGGTTTTTTTCCTATTCTATGTGTAGTGAAGAGAAAATACTTAAGTTAGTTGTGGCACTATGTTTAAAAGCCACAGTCAGAAAAAAGCAGATTAAAAAAGTAACAAAATAAAAAAAACATAGTATAAACAAGAGAAGTGTGCTAACTTAAGTATTCATTAATTGACCACATTTACTGGGCGGCCACATTGCACTTAAGAGCAAAAATGCCTCCGTGTGAATATGGACAACAGAACACAAACATTGTGCTATGGACCTTGTGTCCTTAATACAGTTTCGATTGACTGGAGCAGGGATGCTTCCACACAGGCAAATACACACTGGCTTTCACATGCATGCATTGCACACACGCACCTCAGGCATCTTGATTTTCTCCATGGTGATGAGGCGTCGGGAGGTGTGACTGGAGAGAGTCTGTTCACAGTTACTGATCAGCCTGAGACAGGGATGGAAGGGGACCGTCTCCTCACAGTACCTAGACCAGAAACACACATTTAAACACATTTTTGTTTTTGATTGATTGAATACTTTAGTAGTAAGAAATGTAAACAGCACAAGGTACAGTCTGGCTTTGACGCTAAAATGACAACACAAAAAGTCCTTGAAACTTGCGTTTGCATTGTGGTCCTCCAACCCTGGTGTTCTGGTTCAGAAATAGCAGATCTACGAGCTCACAACTTGTGGCATCACAATGTGTTGGGTCGAGCTTGTAGATTATACATGGGCAACTGGCGGCCCCACCATCACTTAATGCACCCACAGGTTAATATCAGAATACTGATATATTATTGATTTCAGCCAATTACTAGTATTAAAATGTTGTCTTTTTTATGTCCAATGTATTTGTATTTACTTCATAATGTTAACATAACTATAACTCAATGCAATTTCTTTTTTTTTTTAAGTTACTTTTCAAGATTCCAATTAAAAAATAACAAACATTCAGGATTTCAATTAAAATATAGCAAAAATATATCGTATCGCACTGCAACACGTTTCTTTTTTTCTACGACAGTATAGTAATATGCAATGTGACCCTCTGGAGTTTGGAAATATAGTGTCCCTCTCTCCATGGTCACAGTTGCCCACCCCTGTTGTAGACCATCTATTTTCACTATTCGTTATATGGAGTAGAGTAGACTCAATAGGGCTTAACTGGCTAAACGTGTTAAGACATTAGACATTAATCAGTCAGACTCAGAACAAGTAAACAGCATACCGTATCAAGATCAAGAGACACACGCAGACAAATGCTCTACCTCTCTCTCTATTCATAATTCTTTATCCGCAATAGAGCAGCTGGACAGAACCTTAGAGTATATACTCTAAGGACAGAACCCAGCCAAAGATCAGAATGAGGTGTTGAACGTTGTGTAAAGCTTCAGAATGTATTGACTGTAGTTCTTCAGAGTTTTCACTGAGGCTTTTTTATTAAATAAAAATGACTCAGACATTCAGGTCATATGTGTCCTCTCTCTGTCTCTCTTCTGGCTGCTACCGATCACGTCAGTGTACCAGGGAGGCGTGAAGCCTGCTGTAAAAGCAAAGGTAGCTGAGCTTACGCAAAGATGGCGGAAAAACTGAGTCTAGAATGACAGGTTGACTGCTGGCTCTGTCATCGCCAGCCAAACTCTGCAGCTAAAAGCTGTCCAGGCCCGGCTAAGGCCTATTAACAGTGGATGATGTATGTGTTTGCATATTTGTGTCAGTAGCACTTTCTCCTAAACCACCATTACAGTAGCAACAGGCCAGATTTTCACCTCACTGTTTGTCTCCCCAGTTGCCATGGTCACTTTGGAATTATAGGCCTCTGAAGCAATGGGATGTTTGGTGGGCACAGTGACTAGCAGTGATGTAGCCAGGTGATAATTCTTTCCTGCCAATCAGCAGTCATCAGTGCCCATACCCTAGGTGGGGTTGGCAAAGGGGCCTTTCTGTGTGTAGTTTGTATAATCTCCCCATGTCCCCTAGTGCAGATGCCCCGGCTACCCATGGCCAGCCGGTGCAACTGGTGGAGGGCAATTTAGGCATTTAGCAGATGCTCTAGTAAGCAAGAACAAAACGTTATATACAGGAATTGGAGTCATGCATAGGATACTTACACCATATATTTCAGTTGCAGTGTTAAAACAGGGACAAATATCAGATGACTGATAATAGCTGCCTGCTGTTGTAGTTTATGTTTTTATTCTTTAAGCACTCTGTGCACTCGTGCTGAGAAGTGTGCTATAAAAGGTCATTAATTCATTAATTCATGACAACATAGATTAGATTACAACCTAGTGTCAATAGTCATACCTGTGGAACAAAACCATTTCAACCCCAAAAATGAATCTATCCACTTCCATCTAGTTACTAGAGCATCTGATCAAACAGTCAACAATGCCCCCTAGTGGAGTAGTAGAGTAACAAGAGGCTGGGAACTATGCAGCGATGCGCCTGAACATTTCTGGATGGTGAAAACATACATATGTCTTAACGCACACAAACATGGTCGGCTTAAAGTGAACACTGCATCTTCATGATAAATGAGTGCCAGCAGAAACACCAAGCAACACCATGCAAGGAGACATTATCCCACATCTACAGCAGAAACATGGAAAAAATTAATATGCAATGTGGATTTCTTTAGAAAAACCAAGTTACGACACAACCAAGCTCACACACAAGGATTCTGAACATAGACTCTACCTAAAGGACGTTGTGGATCATATCATCATAATGCTTCCTTAGTAACAATCATCGTTATTTTTAATAGAATCAGGTCACTTCCATTAAGATGCTTTTAACAATGACCACTTATTTCATTCATGGCCCTCTTACACCATCACTGACACAAAATACCATCTTATATCTGACAGTATAAATCAGGGGATGGGGTCTAAATTGGTAAGATGTGGTGTTGACAGGACTTTGTGTCACCTGTCATCTCACA
>OOFJ01031373.1:0-10868 GCA_900323375.1 Benthosema glaciale
CATTTGATGGCTAGGCCTAGCCTAAGCTTTAGCCTCTCGTAGAGAAGTATTTCTCGATTCTGACATCATCACTCTACGAGAGTCTAAGACTTCATTGGGCTATGCTTGGAGGCTGCTTTTTTACGGCCGATTATTGCTCTCAAAGTGCACAAATGCAAAATGTTATGGGCTACCGTTGGGGCCTCACTTATCAACCATACCTGCGTTGTACTTTTGAATCCCTGCGTTGCTTTGTTTTCAATAAAATACTGTTTTGTAACATTCCGTGATTTCCCTCCATTGTAGCCCATTGTAACCGAACAATAGCGCCGCTGGCCGCTAGGGCGGCGTTTTACGAAGTTACAATGGAGGGAAAATGACGTCAGAGGGGGAAAGATGGCCGCGGAGCGGTAGAATATTCAGACACAAGTTGTATTACGTTCATTTTATTGAAAACAAAGCAACGCAGGGATTCAAAAGTACAACGCAGGTATGGTTGATAAGTGAGGCCCCAACGGTAGCCCATAACATTTTGCATTTGAGCACTTTGAGAGCAATAATCGGCCGTAAAAAACCAGCCTCCACACATAGCCCAATGAAGTCTTAGACTCTCGTAGAGTGATGATGTCAGAATCGAGAAATACTTCTCTACGAGAGGCTAAAGCTTAGGCTAGGCTTGTAGATTGGGGATATTTGGGGGAGGCTTTTGGTCGTGGGCAGCATATGTCTATGGTGGGCAGAGCCATCTAGTTAGAAGAGTTGCGATATTGAGGGGGCAGAAAACAGCGCTCGCGCCGCGCGCGCTGTTCATGCAGCCTTGAACAGTGACAAGCTGGAGTTGGACATTGTTGTTCATCAACGAGGGCGGCGCAAATAAGAGCTATTTTAGCCATGTGTGCAACATGACAACTGTTTTAAAGTATTGTGATAACTAAAGTCTCTTGACTGTAAACGATCTAAAATAAGGATTTGGGACTTGTCCCAGTTAGTCGACTCGTCCCCATTCTCGAACTTCTGTCTCTACGCGCCCTGGGACGGCGATAGGCCTGCTGCGCTTGTCAACCATATCCCCCTGTATTATCCATTCAGCCGTCTAGAACCTCATTGGCTACCTAGTTGGTTGGGCGCTGGTTGGTTAGAGACGGTGACCATAAGATATGATTTAATTTGACTTTTAATCAAAATGAAATCCAAATGTTTCATAAACAGCTATATATACGCTTATCAAGTTTGTTACTACCAACTACAAAGGAAACATTTATTAAAGCCTTTACATGGCTAAAGGCAAGCAAAAGCATGTGAAAAAGTAGTCCCTCCCCTATGGTCCCTCCTACTACTTTTTTTGTCTGTCTGACCTTAAAAAAAAAAAAAAAAAAATCACAGTGACTTCACTTTAAGTTGAAAGTTCCAGAACAAATACACTAATACACCATGTGTTTAGGAAATCAGATGAACTAGAATGGCCCCATCTAGCCATGTCATACTGGCTGACAACCACCAAACCAGCTACATGCAAACATTGAGAAATAATGAGCTAAAGAAAATGAAAGAACATCTATGTAATATTAATAACGTTTTATTACAAATCTGTAGTTTACACAAAAACATTTAACAGCTACAAAAAAAAGGCAGGTCAGTCAAATTCCTGTTGACTTGATATTACTTATAGAAGTGATTGTAGACTATTCTAGCTGATGTTACAGTACTATGATTGTTGGCGTGGACCGGCTACATTGTTTCAATAAATCCAGGTATAATAATTTGTAAATATTCTTGTCCGTCAATAGTCAGAAAAATATATTAGGAAAAAAAACAGAAAAAAGAAAAGAAAAATCTTAGTCCACTTCTTCCATTCTTGACGTGTCATCATCTCCTTCCAAGACGGGCATGTCTTCCTCAACATCCTTACTGAGATCCTCCACGGCTGAATCATCGTCATCGATGCCTGTGTGAATGAAAACATGTGGCCTCCATTAGAGTGACAGATGCTATTAAAAAATAAAACATGTGGTTGGCCGGATTCCCCCAGGGCTCTACTAGTGTATTTTCAGTGTTCGCTCTACATCATTAAATATATTGTGAAAATATCAATCTTTTTCATCATCCTGACAGAAACCAGTTCCTTTGTAATTAATTCTGCAAATATTTTTAGATATTTGGAACCAAATCTGTTAGAACCCTATTGGACTTTACATTCCATTTATGTCTTTTGGCCGTGTACAGTGTGTACATATTTTAATTAAAGTGGTTTAAGCATCCTGCTGTCCTAATTTTGGCCATGTCATTATAGGGGGAAATGTTCCAACGGACAAGCTTATACTGTAGATTGGTACTGTTGCAACTCCAGAGACCGTACTTACCAAGACCCAGTTTGATCATCCTGTAGATGCGGTTGGCATGCGTCTGAGGATCCTCCAGTGTGAATCCAGAGGACAGCAGGGCTGTCTCGTACAGAAGAATAACCAAGTCCTTGACTGCTTTGTCGTTCTTGTCCACGTCCGCCTTCTGCCTGAGCGTCTCCACGATGGGGTGGTCAGGGTTGACCTCCAGGTGCTTCTTGGCGGTCATGTAGCCCATGGTGGAGTTATCTCTGAGGGCCTGCGCCTTCATGATCCTCTCCATGTTGGCCGTCCAGCCGTAGGTGCTGGTGACGATGCAGCAGGGAGATGAGACCAGGCGGTTGGACACGGTGACCTGTGGATGGACGAGCACAGACCGTTTTAGGGGTGTAATCAAGATTAAAAAACTCAAATATGTGCCATTTACAACTTCACGAAAATGTCGTGTCTAGTACAGAGAGAGAATTGGTGAGTATACACGCAACAAAAGGGGCGCCTGCTGGCCAAGTGGTCCAGGCGCATACCACATATAGGCTTTGGCCTGACAGTGTGTTGCGTGTTCGAGTCTCGTTCATGATAACCTTTGCTGCATGTCTCTCCCCTTTTCTCTCCCTCCTTCCTTCCTCCGTCATTCTTCACTTGTATCTATCAATAAAGGCAAAAAGCCAAAAACAAATCCAGGCTATCGGTGCCCCATCTTATTAGTTTGTTACATATTATAAAATTTCTAATTATACTTTTTAATGCTGGGTAAATATATTAACCAATGTCACTATGTGATGATTTTGGCGACCCGAACTAAGGGTTCTGCCGCCTCTGTATCTTCGCTCCAAATGGAAAATTGTTCCTTCCCCCCACCAACACTGACCAGCACAACCAAAGTGCTTCAAGCGATCTTTTAGTGAGAACGCACCTTTAGTCAAATGTTACAACTGTACATGGACTGCTAATTTCCGTTTACACGAAATCTACAACCTTACAACACACTGTGTTGAATTTCCCCCCATCAGAAGTAAGAATGCTGGCCTGGGGTTCAAGTGGAAAAAAACAAATCTATGTCAGCCACTGCAGGAAACTCACCTTCTCCACCTTCTTCTCCAGGATGTCCTTCATGATCTTACAGAGGTTCTCAAACTGAGATTTCTTCTCCTCCTGCCTCTTCTTCTCGTCCTCATCCTCAGGCAGCTCCAGGCCCTCCTTGGTTACTGAGACCAGATTCTTTCCCTCAAACTCCTTCAGCTGCTGCACACAGTACTCGTCGATGGGTTCAATCATGTAGATGACCTCCAGGCCAGCTTTGCGCAGCCGCTCGACAAAGGCGGAGTTGGCCACCTGGTCTTTGGTCTCACCTGAAACATGGGGCAACCACGCAATGTTACTTTTCACCAAAGAACATCGGATACATCAGTCACATTCACATGGATTAAAGCAAAATAAAATCCTAATGTGTGATTTGTGAAACGCCGCAATATGTAAAATTATGTTTTAGTTGTATACTATTGTTCCTACTGTCAGCCAGGTGTAGAACTCACAGATTGAGGCTTATACCTTTGCTCTTATATGAAATGTCCAAGACCATTAGTGTTATATGGAAGATCCTTCTTAAAATATTGCTAGTATGACAACTTCAAATGCTCTAATCTTAAAAGAGATATACAGATATTTAAAAAGAACCTTCCCGATACTGATTCCGATCGATAACCTGCGTATTGATCGATACTGTGTACCGATCCGATAACAGTGTGTCATTTAAAAAGATCTTGGACAGTGGTTCTCAAAGTTGGGTCCGGGGGAACTCAGGGTTCCTCGAGGGGGTTCCAAATATACCCTTGCTACTCTGAGAGTGATGGGGGTCCTTGAAATGAAAAGGTTTGAGAACCACTGCAGTAGTGCAACAGCAACTGAAGCAAGGTGTGCAGACATGCATGCATGCGGTCCTCACCGGTGATGTAGTAGATGTGTTTCTGGGTGTCCTTCATGCGTGTGACGTAGTCCTTCAGGGAGACCAGCTCGTCTCCGGAGGCTGAGGTGTAGTAACGGAGCATCTCTGACAGCCTCTTCCTGTTCTGAGAGTCCTCGTGGATTCCAAGCTACAAAAAAAAAACAAAGACCACAGAAAGCATGTATTAAAGCAAAAATAACAGCTCACAACTGAAAGCGTTACGGCTGAAAGTCCTAATGTGCGATTGGTGAAACAGTATGAAAAGGAGCCACCCACGTAACGTGTGTGGCTGAGAACCTTAATCCATGATAAAGTGATCAATTATTTTTTTCATTGTTTTTTCTATTCTGTGTAAATCACCAGCTAAACCCTTAACATTCACATGTATTATTCTAAAACAGGGTTGTTGATCACATGACATTAGTCATTAAGCCAAGCTTTGCCTCCACCTAGACAGGCCATAAGGTGGCAGTAAAGACCCTCTAAAAGGACATTTGAAGCAGATTATCACAGGGGATCAGACAGGTGGCTGTTGAAATGCTGACAGATGGCCGTTTAAAAGGTCAGACAAAGGAACCGTTACCTAGAATCACAGTGCCTTTCAAGTATATTTCTTTAACATTTCTAATCTATTTTAATTCAAAGAGTCCTCTGAGATCAAGTTTCATATTAATTACAAACTATAATATTCTGAATTTAATTCATGCTGACATTTATTAAAAATTTTACAATCCATGGGATATACCTACACACAAAATGGCTGCCAGAAGTCCTTCTACACCTCATTAATGACAACATGGCAGTGCTGGCCGTTCTTAGAGAATGGTGGATACTATTTCTGCATTACCTTGATATTCTTAAAATGGGTGGTATTTCTTTATTACCCTGATATTAACTAATGGGGATATTTATGTATTTAATTACGTTGATATTCTTAGAGAACCGTTGGTGGCATTTCTTTATTACCTTGATATTCTTAGAGAACTGGTCGTAGTATTTCTTGTAGTTGTCTTTGTCCTCGGCCAGCTCTGTGAACAGCTCCATGCATTTCTTCACCAGGTTCTTGCGGATGACCTTGAGGATCTTACTCTGCTGCAGCATCTCTCTGGAGATGTTCAGAGGGAGATCCTCGGAGTCCACCACGCCCTTGACAAAGTCTGCAGAGAGAACCAACAGTGGATGTTTACAACTTTTCGTTGTACCGCCGCTTCACGTTCAATGAACAGAAGATTTTAAGCCATAACGTTCCTGGTTAACACAACCCTCCATACAGTAGTGGAGAGGTCAACTGGAAAGGCCAAGAGGCATTGCCTCAGGGCATTAGAACCAAAACAAGGTTCTACTGTATGTACATACACATTGTATGAATGTATATGCACTTTTTCTTTTTTACTTTTACACCAAATCTCTTATCAGAAAATAGCTAATCTACAAACTCACAATATATCACATTGGACATGATGTAGGCCAATAAATGTAGCATCTTTAGAGCAAGATCCAGTGTGCAGACTTCATACATTTTTGGGGATTTTTCACTTCCGTCCTGCACCTCAATCTTATTTGCTATACCGGTTTGAAGAATCCCTCCAGTCCTGTTCTTACTCACTGAGGTATTCAGGAATCAGCTCATCACAGTTGTCCATGATGAAGACCCTGCGAACGTACAGCTTGATGTTGTTCTTCTTCTTCTTGTTCTCAAACAGGTCGAATGGCGCACGACGAGGAACAAACAGGAGGGCGCGGAACTCCAATTGACCCTCCACGGAAAAGTGCTGTGGGGGAAGAAACAACATAATAAACCATCTTGTACTACTATGGAGGACAAAGTGTCATTTGAAGACTATGACATTCGGACGTTAAAAAAATAATATATTTAAAATAAATTAAATGCATTGTCACTTTAAAAGCTGCCATCTATTCTCTTGGTTTGCAGTTGAAACTTTGACAGACCAAACTGGCATATATGTGTGACATTTTTAGTTCAGATTAATATAAATAATAAATTACACAGCAAATACTTACACATGAATATAATATATAATGTACAGTATATATCATATCATATGGAGACATTAGCCATCCACATATGCCACAATCCGTATACCGGAAATCATTTCTATGTGAAATTCCTATCCTCTAGGCTTTACCTTGACGGCCAGGTGGTCCTCCCAGTCGTTGGTCAGACTCTTGTAGAACTCTCCGTACTCCTCGTTGGTGATGTCGTCGGGGTTGCGGGTCCAGAGGGGCTTGGTCTTGTTCAGCTCCTCCTGGTCGATGTACTTCTCCTTGATCTTCTTCTTCTTCTTTTTCTTGTCCCCATGGTCATGGTCATGGTCGTGGTCGTGCTCTTCGTCAGAGCCCACGTCCTCGATCTCGGGCTTGTCGTCGTCGTCTTCCGCGTCTTTGTCCTTCTCCTTCTCTTCCTTCTCCTCTTCCTCAGCCTCGTCGTCACTCACCTCCTTGTCGCGCTCCTTCTCCAGCTGAAAGTGAAGAAAAAACAATTGAAAGTGACTGGGGTCGTTTGATAATAGTTCCACTCATCTCGAAGTCCTTCTGTTCTAGAAATGACAAGTGACGTCCTAGTTACGATAATCCCAAGACTTATGGGTGAACAACTATATGATACTTGTATCCCAGCTTTGTGTGTACTTACAAAGAGTGTGATGGGGTAGCCGATGAACTGAGAGTGCTTCTTCACGATTTCTTTGATGCGCTTCTCCTCGATGTACTCTGACTGATCCTCCTTCAGGTACAGGATCACCCTGGTCCCTCGTCCCATTGGCTCAGCTAATGGCGAGAAAGGCAAAAGAACAAACAAAAAAAACATGTTAGTGTATAGAAAGTCACCTGAGGCACCAATAGCAATTAATTAACAAACCAATCACACTTTTGTGAGCCTGTGAGGTGAGGGGCGCCCGCTGCTCTTATCATCATACATCACATTCCGTGCTCAGCCAATCAACTGAGCACATTCCGTTCCGTGCTATACGGAAAGACACACATACGAAACAACAGTTCAGTAGCTGTTACTTACAGTTGTCTACTTTGACGGTGAAGGAGCCCCCCGCTGAAGACTCCCAGATGTATTGCTCGTCATCGTTGTGCTTGGTGATCACCGTCACCCTCTCTGCCACCAGGTAGGCGGAGTAGAAACCCACACCAAACTGCCCGATCATGGAGATGTCCGCTCCCGCCTGCAGAGCCTCCATGAAGGCCTTGGTGCCAGACTTGGCGATGGTTCCCAGGTTGTTGATGAGGTCGGCCTTGGTCATGCCGATGCCTGTGTCGATCAGGGTCAGGGTGCGCTCCTCTTTGTTGGGAATGACTTCGATCTTTAAGTCTTTGTTAGAGTCCATTTTGGACGGATCAGTGAGACTCTCATAGCGGATTTTGTCCAGTGCCTAAAGAAATAAAGTCAACCGATGCAGTCATCGATTTTAACCAGCTTTTAATTTAGGTTATTTCCAGTTTGTGTCTTTTTTATAATGCCTAAATGGTTTAAAACAACTCCATTTGGGGTTGTTTTAAAACATTAACCACTATAAGATAACATTATAGTTGATCTACATGTGAGACCTGACCAATTAATTACGTTAATACAAAACAACAATGCAATGAATCAATGACATATTATTGGATTAAATATTCTGTTTAAAGCTGCAATCCATAACTTTCATGTCCCATCCTGGATTGGAAGCCCCAGTCCCCTGCGTGAGCGCCAATGTTTGATATTCACGCAATATAACGAGTTATGGATTACAGCGTTAATATCTCTATATGTATGTACTGTATATACATTACAATACATATATTATATGGCCAGTGAGGCTGTAATATAATGACAGTAAATCAGATTAGTGAAACATTAATGGTAGGTAGACTAGACTTACATCTGAGGAGTTGGAGATGAGCTCCCTGAGGAAGATCTCTTTGTTGGAGTAGAAGGTGTTGATGATCAGAGACATCAGCTGAGCGATCTCAGCCTGGAAGGCAAAGGTCTCAGCCTCCTCCTCCATTGGCTGGTCGTGTGCCTCAGGCATCTGAACACAGAAGAGTACAGAAGAGGCCATTATGGTTCAGATTCAGAAGCCGTGAATTTCATTTAGTTTGTATGTATTTTAATGACTCTAATCACTTTAAAGCTGACGTCCTGATCTGATAATGTCCAGATTAAAAAATAAATACAAATCCATCCAATAATGTCAAATATTTTCAAGCAATTTCTAAAACAAGTGGTTGCAGTTTAAAATTGAAAAGTTAGTTTCACTCTATCACAGATATAAAATCTGGAAGTTATTATTATAAGAAGCCATTCCCTATGTTGGCCTACGGTGTGCAGTCAGACCTACGCAACCTGTGTAACTGACAGAATACTGATGTCATTGTCCATTGGTCTCCACACCGGCAGGATGAGTCACTACTGATGATGTAATGCACCGTTACAATATAACATATTGTATCTGTAACTGTAATATATACACAAAGGAGGCTCTTTGTGCCTTCATAGGCAACCACTGCTGCTGGTCATCAATGATTGGCTTAGGAAATAGGAATGCGACAAAAACAATAAACATAACCATGAATAAGCCCTATTTGTCACACAATGGGGTCCTGCAAGTGCAAAGAAATAAATTAAATAGCCAATCTATTACAAGCTCACAGCCTCAAAGCTTGAAATGTTTTTGTTTTAGAATAAAATTATATACTATAATCAATCATGATTGCCCAAAATAAGAATAAATTATAATTAATCTAATATCCTATTAAAATATCTGTATAACTGTTACACCCCTACTGCAGCTTTTGTTTTTTTCTTTTAGAGATTAACTAATTAGGAGTTCAGTAGACTCAGTAGGGGTCCAGTTTAGTTTCAAACAAGCAGCTGGTGTGACAGCTCATCCTTTCTGTTCTGCTGCATTCATTTCTATCAATCATCCTTCTCAAATTAGCCCCATTCTGCAGCCAGGCAAGTTATGTGACAATAACTGTTCTGGTGTAGGCCTGAATCTAAAATACTATAATACTATACTAATAATAAAACTATAATATTAATAATAATAATAATAATAATAATAATATATGTGTTTTATTGTGCAGCAAGGGAGACAATTTGTCTTGGGCTCGAAGTCGCTGCATTTCACAAAACCACTTATATCACAATAACTGTGGCGTAGTAAGCCTATTGATGTTATGTTAAGAGCGCAATAACAATATCACAATGCATTGGCACATAGTATCACATTCATATCATATACGTGCACAAATGCATACACATCACTTGAGTGTGAGACAATGGCTCAATGGAATAAGTATACATTAGTGTAACAAAAAGACAATAATCAAACAACTTTAAAATAAAAATATTTTAGTATTCATTCTCTCCTAAAATAACATCTATTTGGTTCCATATAATAGCTTTATATGGACGATGGAATGAATTAATTCTTGCCGAGAATTCCTTCAGTAATTCCAAGATAATTGTGAGAGAGACTGTGGTATGGATGGTGACACCAACCACCATCCATTTGAATATATAACTGGAACAATGGGTGTGGGATGGAACCTAATTTGGGTTGATCAGCCTTCCAGAGCACATGGCTTTAAGAGTATAACTATAAGGTGCATTCAGCAGCATCTCAGCTCAGGTCAGTGGACTAGTAGTACTCATAGGGGACTACTCCCCCTAGTGTCTCCATCCGCAAATGACAAGTTTCTAGAAGCTACCAGCATTCTCCAGCAATAAAACTGTGAAACGAGAAATTGTGCAACTCCAACTCACCAACCATGCCAAATTTAAATAAACGATGGCCAGTTCTTTATTGGGATTTTTAATTAAGAGATTAATTTAGCCTACATTTAAATGTTTAAGCCGATTTAATGTTAGTTGGCAACTGGCAAGTATGTATGTGCATTGTCCATGTGGCTGCAGCAGCCTGCCTGCGCCTTTCCTAGTTATTAACCTAGTAAGACTTCATGACATGTTGGCAGCCAAGACAAGTGTCACTGTACCATCATCACTGTCATGTAATCTAAACTGCCACAATGAAGTTAATTGAACGTTATAGCGTTTCAAGATGTCCATGCAATGAGAGAGAGAGGTTACATTTTTGGAGTTTTGAAATTAAATGAACATGATACATTAAGTAGGTATCATGAATGTTACAATAATAAAACAAACAGTATGGCACTGTCTGATTGTCAATGTCGAATTAATAACAAAACATGTCAAGCTAGCTCAGTAAGTCAGTAGTTGTCAAACAAACACACACACACACACACACACACACACACACAGAACAATAAAACAAAGACAACATTCATAGGATTTTTTGTTTAATTACGAAATCAAAATTTACATTAAAAACTAAATATTTTATCTTGGGCATATTATGCTATCCATTTACCTTGCTGTTTGTCAATAAATGGTCCACGCTCAGTTGGGAATGTTGTTCGGCTCCAGTCACACACGGACAGACAGACCGGGTAGGAGTGATGCTGGCTCGGCTTGAGCACCGTGACTTTTTATCCCTCTGAGTGGAGACTGTTCGAGAAAATCCTCCGCTTCCAGAACCATCTGGAATGTTCAGCTCGTTCTGGGCCGCCGATAG
>OOFJ01031423.1:0-10572 GCA_900323375.1 Benthosema glaciale
TCTGCCTGCTTCACCCCACACTTTACATGAAATCCACACAGAACAGAATCCACACAGAACAGAACTACTAACTGCTTTCCTTTTTATGGTGTGTGCTTAATTATAATTGCAGCTTATTCTGTAGCTGAGGCTTTTCAAGATGTATGAAACGTTCTGTGCTTTTTTTTTTTGCAGTATTAGTCACCACCTCTGCATTTTTCTAGGCGATAAGCATTTCACGGTACTCTCTAATTGTCTCCTACGCTCAACACCTCCGTCAGGCCACACTTCTCCACTGCCTGCCCTGGAGTTTCCTGATAAGGGCATTAAAACTAATTGCCCTCTTTATGGCTATAAGTCGTTCTCTGCGTAGCCATAGACTCGGCTGCAGCCAGCGTTGGCGGATGTCAACACATGAATTGAACAGGCCATGGTCTTGTGTGTTTGATCCTCTGCCAGGAGCCCTGCTCTTCCACACAATGAGCTTCTTTTGTACTGTATTGCACGCTCACTTTAAAATGGTTTCAGAATGCCATCGGATGGGTACTAGTACTACTGGTACATCCATCCTATTTATCTACCATTGTATTCTTAAATGAGCCAGCGATGACCATTTTGTTGCTACTGTTCTCTTAATAACAGGAATTGCTGATTGTTTCTGGTAATGGGAAATGTGGTGTACGGTACTGTCAATATATTTTAGCTTCCTCAATATTCAACTTGGTTTATTGATGAGAATCTTGTTTAGAATGTGTACTGTAGGGTAGCTATGTTAAGAGTTATGTCAACATTGCTCTTAACAATAACTAATTCATAGTTATTGGCTTTGCCATAAATGCCAATCTATAAAGATCTTTATCTTGTCTTCAATCCAGGCCACTCTGGCCTCTGTCATAATATGCAGAAACTGTCTGGGACAATGATAGAAGCTGCTGCATGTCTACTTTGTAACAACATTCACCTTTCTCAGAGTTATGCAGCCTCTGCATATTGCTATGTTACAGTGAGCAAAGTGGAAAAAGCAGCACTCCAAAATAAAAGACGCAAGACTGGCTGAGCTACAAATTCTCATATTTTATACACTTGATGTGTTTCGGCAATGGTCTTCTTCAGAGCAGACTACAAAGTCTGTAACAGACTTTGTAACATGCAGCTTCTGCATGTAACATGCAGAAGCTGCATGTCTCTAACATAAACAACATGCCGAAACGGAGTGTGACACAACATTCAGAAACTCCCGGTCTGGGACAACAATAACATGCAGAAGCTGCGTGTCCCAACACGCAGAGGTGCCATGTCTTAAAAGCAAATATGATTAAAGTCCAATTTATATTGCCCTGCTAATAAAAATAAATAAAAAACGTTTTCTCCTTCTTCGCTCCAGGCTGAGTGACGACGTCCCGTCGGTGAGACAGACGGCTGTGACTGTGCTGACCCAGCTCGTGCTTAAAGACGTGCTGAAGGTCAAGGGGCAGGTCAGCGAGGTGGCCGTGCTGCTCATAGACCCCCAGCCTCACATCGCCAGTCTGGCCCTCAATTTCTTCAACGAACTGGCCTCTAAGGTACTATGGTACACACTGATGAAAAATCTATATATATTTTTGGATGGCGTGGGCGCTAGCCCCTCCTATGACCACAAACATTGAATGCCATATTTGAAAATGAGTGGCCATTTTTCAGTGTTTGTGTAAACACAAACATTGAAGACGAAAGGACGCAAATTGTGACTGTCCAGAATGAGATGATGTGTGATAAAGAGCACCCCTCCCTTCGTCGCCTTAACGGCCTTCAACACTTCCTTTAGGATAACGCCATCTACAACCTGCTGCCAGACATCATCAGTCGACTGTCTGATCCAGAGAGAGGCATGAGCACAGAAGACTTCTATACCATCATGAAGTGAGTCTGTGTCTGTCTGTCCTGTTTAAGGATTTCTCACTGTGAAGGACTTGTCAGACTTGAGTCAAATGAGGACTTTTGAAAGTAATGCCAAATGAAATGCCATGATTGAATGTAGCAATTTTGTCTTTGTTTTAAGACTACAAATATTTTGTTTGTGTGCTTTTCAGGCAGCTGTTTTCATACATCACCAAAGAGCGGCAGACCGAGTCTCTGGTTGAGAAACTGTGTCAGCGCTTCAGGACTGCAAAGTGAGCTTTTTTTTTTAATTCATGGTCACTATACACCAAAACATGTAACTTGATGGTGTAGAAATGTTCATCTTTGGTTACATTTGTCCACTTAATTTAGGTGTTTCAGTTTGTATCCACAAACTTTGAATTTGACCCAGAGCTGCCAGTTTCTATCTATTGCAATTCTCCATTATAATGTTAATTTCCCTCCCTGGTAGTTTCATACTAGGCCACTTGACGTACAGGGCATATGCCAGAGTGGGCGGTAGAGTACCTGCGATCTACGTGCTTATGGCCAAAGTTTTGACCCAGTCTAGCTCTGTACAAGGAAACTATCCATCTCCCCTCTTCTCTCCATGGCTGTTGATAATCTGATGCCAGATTTCAGTGAACTATGTCATGTATAAAACTCACTTGCCACAGTCAGACATTGAAGGGTTAGCGTGATACTTATGGATCATGTGTGGGAATTCAAAGTCATACCCCCTCCCCCTCAACGCTTTCATGAAAATGATTCCGCTTTCCATATTGGCCTTGTAATTCAGTTCCCTCTGCTTGGGGTCTTCTGCTCGGCTGTGCGTCACCAAGCCGTCCCTGGACCACAAAGCGAGTACGTCTCTGAATTACACAATAGGTGCATCAATGACATGTTCCAAGGCGGGAGGGAGAAATGGGTGAAAGCCTGGGGCGCTCTGTCCTGGTTTTTCAATTACTGTACCCAGTTTTTGTATGTTTCTAATCAGGTTTTGCTTCCCCCAAGTTTTATGAATGGACTGAGGGACATCACAGACTTGGACATGCATGTAATTCATTCAGTTTTTCCCCTTGAGTCAAATCATTGACCCCAGTTGGAAATTCAGGTTTCGTCAAGTGTTTCCTGTCTCGACTTGCGTGCCGTGCACACTAATGCAATGGTTCCCAAGCGTTTTGACAGTTTGTAATTTAAAAAGTCTTGCGTCATTACATTGTCCTTCATAAATGTGCAGATACCGTGTATAGGTTTTGATTACTGTTGAGTGAGAACAATGTTGCATCATCTGAGTACCCCCAAAATATTTTTGATAACCCTCCGTTTGGGAACGATGCATTACTTCAAAAACAATCTTTTGTTTAGAATAAAATTGGAAGCATTGCTTTAGATCTTTTGATCTTTGATCATCCACTAAAATGTAGGGGGACCACTTTAGGAGCGTCTGTTGAGCAACATTCAATGTCAATTCCGGTTGGGACATAATCCAGCCTGCAGGCTGGTGCGCTCTGTTATGATATGATTAAAGACGGAACTTTTTTTTTAATGAATCTCCATCATGGCATGAAGTTTTTTGCCAGTAAAAGTGTTAACCTGCACATGTCTCCTCTCGCTAGGACTGAGCGCCAGTGGTGTGACGTGGCCGTGGCCCTGTCTCTGCTGTCCATGTGTGAGCGTGGCCTGAAGAGACTGCAGGAGTGCTGGGAGTGTTACAGCGACAAGCTAACGGAGCCTGGCGTCTACCAGCCTCTGCTCTCCATCACCGCTAAGCTCCGCCGCGGAGCCAAACCCCTGCTCAAGGTACCACAACACACCAGCTCTTCAACTGTACCAGTAGAAACCAGTAGGGGGGGGGTGAGGGGGGGATGGTTTAAGCTTGACATTCAGAGATGGGCACTGCACAATGTGATGTCTATTAAGTGTCTTATTGGAGGTCAGAGTGGCTGAGGTTCAGCCCGCCAAAAGAGAAATTGTGTGTAGGCGTAAAAAGAATTGCAATTACGCCTACAAAGGCAAGCCACCATGTGCCTGCGGAAGGCTGTAATTTTCTGTCCCTAAATTATTTTTGCTGCTATAAATGAATGCCAAAGTTCACAGCGGCCACAAATTGATTTCAGTCATTTAGATTCTAATAGAACATCAGCATGTTGTGCACCAAAAATTAAAGCTTCAATCTGCAATTTCTGTTGGTCTGTATCAATACCAAAACCTGAGCCTAACTTGTATTTTTTACCAATTGCACTAGTGTGGAAAGGTTTCGCTGCCTGACAGTGACCATGTATACACGGCATGGTATCGTACATGTGTAGGATGCTGACGATAAGCTTGTATTCACCACTAGGCCCAGGTGGATGAGTTTGAGAAGAGGCTGACGGCGGTCCACACACGGGGCCTGGAGAACGTAGAGAGCCCTGAGATGGAGAACGAGGAGGAGGGCGGCTCCGGACAGAAGTCAATCTGTGCTACACCACTCACCGCCAGAGGCCGGGGCAAGCCCAAGAAAGGTCAGTGTTCAATTTTGCCAGATTGAACTGACGATTGTAAGGAACATGTTGCATTGATTGATTTAACCAATGCATACATGCATGTGCTGGTATCTACCAGCTACACTTTCAAGCCAGGGTCACTATTTGAGGTTTTAGGGTACTTGTTTTAAAGGGATTGTGACATTAAAAACTTTTTTTTTCTTAGGCTTTCTGAGCTCAATTGCACCTGAACTTTTAACATTCAGTAGATTTTCTGGCTCAAACAAGTGCTCTGATTTTACTGCAGTTTTGTGTGTAAGAGCCAGCAATCCCATAATGTCAATGGGATTTGCTGGCTCTTACATCACAGTCACATGTATTGTTTTGCCGGTTTTCATTGGAGCTCAAAAGGCTTCCAAACCCCAGAGAAAACTTCAGACCACAGAAAATCCACTGAATGTTTAAAGGTTTCATGACCTTTCATTATTTTACGTTTTATGTAAAAACCTGAACTTTGAAGGATTTATTGTGCCACAAATTACCTGACAGTCTAATTTACCCACGGCCACACAGGTCAGCCAAGGTGTTCAGTCACCCAACGTAGCGATGACGTCTTTGTCACTCCAAGACGGACCCGCAAGTCCAAGAAGCAAGCCATCACTTTCAGCAGTGACGAAGAGGAGGATGAAGGTGAGTGCACAACAAATGTCTTTATATTTGTTTTTGGGGCTTTTACAATTAATTTATGGAACAGTAGACTGACAGGAAATGGGGAGGAGTGACATGCACCAAAGAAAGATCTGTCGGGATCAGCATTTGCAAACTAGGTGCCCCGTCCACTACGCCAGTGGCCCGTTGGGAGATACATGCTGGTGTTTTTGTATACTGAACAAATCTAAATGTTGAAAATGCCCCTTTTAATGACTTACGATATTTTGTTGTTTGCCATCAGATGCGGTAATGACTGAGAGCGAGACCCCCAAAGTGACCACACCGATAGCTCGCACATCACGACGAGCTCGCCTCAGGAACTGAGCTGCTGGCTTTTGTCGTTCCAATTTTTTCCTGTTTGTTCATGTTCTGATTTCTGTCAATGTAGTATCTGACATCGTATTTCCTTTTCCTAAACATTTAATATTTTCTTAACATTTTGTCACTATTGTAATATTTTGAGCTGAATAAAAAATATTTTGAGATGAGAGTGAGTCCTTGTCAAAACTTTGAAGTCACATTTCTCATAGAAACAAGAACATTTCACTAATACGGGTGTGCCATTTACTACCTCTGATCCTCTGCTTGACAGCTGCTGAAAGTTGGGGGTACCATAAATGTCATGCTGTGAATTGTCAAACTAGGGGTTTTTCATGATTCGGAATCAATTCCAAGCATTGGTTTAGCAAGAACACTCCTTGGGCTAAAAACGGCTATAGCCACAGATGTGATGAGATCAAGCGCATTTGGGCAAGTGGATATGGCTGAATTTATGACCTTCATTAGCAGGAGAACTCAAAGTCCACTCAAAGTATCTGTTTGGACAGCTGTGGTGTAAACCTGGCCAGCAACAGCTTGCCCCGACACTGTTACTGCTTCAATTCACTTCCCATCTTCCTTGCCTCTCTTCCTGCCCCCCTCTTTCCCTGCCTGTTCTGTCACATTGAATGTCGGTGTTTAACCAATCTCATGTGAAATGCATTCACTTTCCTGTTCCCTGCTGCTGAACATGGCAGCCTGTTATTTCTTGTCGGTCGTGACATGTTCACTCTTCCATTGCTCTCCTCCACCCTCCTTTTGTAATCTGTCCCTTTTTTGAGTCTCTTGACTCAGTTATTCATCCGCCTACTTTTCTCAAAAGGCCCCACTCTTTGCTGACATCACATGTCTTTATGCTCGCCCTCCTTGTGCTTACCCTAGTTGCTAATCTTCCCTGCTCTCGCCCACACACTCCTCTCCCAAAAGACGAGAGTAGGGCACTCTGCATTCGATTATGTAAAGGCCCTTGCTGAATATCGAATTAATTGTACCACTTATCACCAACGTTATCTTAGGACAATAATCGTGCACAGAGTCACGGTGGCCATGTCTATTTAATGCTGCTTTGTTGTTGGATTAATATTATTGAACCTGTAACGACCTCCAGATACACAGTTAACTGGTCTCGAGGGTTTTTTTTTCCCTCAATGTGCCTCTGTGGCCATCACTGACTAAAAAAACAAAATGAATCCCTTATTAAATGTGTGTGGAGACGGATATATATATATATATAGTTTTATAAATGAGTTCATTACACCAACATTCGTTTCACCATTAACTAAACCTATTCCATCAAAGATGCACTCCTCCTTGACTAAACCTATTTTGGGGTGTTTAGTTTGTTTATTTCTCTTTACCTCTTTCTGAGACTGCACTAAATCTACTTATCAATTTTCTTTTGTCTCAGTGATGTAGGAACTAGGAAGACAATAGTCTGTGCCATGGTGTGTGACGCACATTTTTTGGGGATTACTTAGTTGTATCTATTTCTGAATATGTGTGGGTCATGTGTTGGATCGAGTGTGTGTGTGTAACCCTGCTAGAGCTGTGGCACTCTGGCTTCAGGGGGTCCAGGGAGCAGATGGCTCTGACAGACTGTAACTTACCCAGCAGTGAAGACGGGTCAACACGCCCTGGGAAGGACCAGAGACAAATGAGATGGAGAGGATAATGTGAATAAGACGAGTTGGTGTGTTTAACGCAGTGACGGGAAATTCAGACAAAGCTGTGAACATTTATGTGACGTAAAACTGGCTAGTATATCTTATTAGCCGGGTAATGTCATATCTATACTGAATTGTGATATTTCCTGTATATAAAAGTAGTGTAAAATAAAGCACACTCATTTTACTGGAAACTGTTATTAAGAACTCTGATTTTACTGTAGGTAAAGATAAAACATTGATGCACAGTGAATTGCAACACAAAAGTGATATTTTTATGAGCCAAGACTGACCAGGTCTGTATACACTATCTAGGAATAAATATAAAGTGCATTGTAGATTATTCCACATGTGTGGAGCATAAAAACTAAATGCAGTCTTTAAAGTTCAACATTGACCTTGACCCAATGAACGTAATGATCTGTGTTTGATATATAGCAGAGGTCTAATAGGGAAGTAATATAAATTGTTAATTTGTTTAGGAGCACTTTGTAAACAAACACATAACGTACCAGTGTTGATCTTGTCTCGGGGAGAGAGGACCATAGAGTACAATGATGTACTGTAGTAACGTGTTACGACACAATTGGAGCAGTTCTAAAATGATACATCATTGAAATAAATTGGTTTGTTTGTGCAGGTGCGTCATGGTGTTTTTTTGGGGGCACAGGTCTTTCAACAGCTAATGCCTTTGTAACATTGCTCTCGGGTAGAAACCTTGTATCTCTAGCTCACAGGGAATATAAAAAGATCTGTTTTGTACATACAAGGTTATCACCCAACAGCAGCGATAATGGGATGACTACCTAAATGAATTTAGAGCTGTGCAGCACATGTCACTGACCCTTAATTTCCAGCTAGCAGTAATTTGCCCTTTGAATTTAGTAGTCTAAGAAGTGCTCTTCAGTGGCATGGACCATGAATCATGATCAAACTACATTGCATTTTAGCAGTGGTGGGAGAAGTACTCCGATGTGTTGGCAAGTAGGCTAAAGCAAGCAATACTACAATGTAGAAATACTGTTCAACTAAAAGTGCTATATAAGAAGTATATGTTTACAAAAAAAGAAAATAAGGTCAAATAGCTCAATGCTTTGGAATGTGGCATGTTAGGTGAGCTTGTAGATCAGCTATTTTCAAATTACCTATAAAGTAAGGCTTATCAAGGGTTGGATTGGGGGTAAGTCCCTGGGACATAGGAGGTGTACTTGTACATCAAGCTGCCGCACGCTACAGAAACAGGAGATAGGCTCCTGCCCTATGGGCCTCATGGCTCGGCCCGGGGCTCATGACATCATGGCTTGGCATGGCTTACTTACTTTTACTACCACTGGGTATGCACTGTAGACCTTGCTCAAGTACAGTGCGCACAGTTTATTTATTTTTTGAGATGGGTCAGTGGGGCCACTAGGCATCCGTGCCAGCTCCCTGGATGCAGGGAAATGCACAGCCTCTCCAGCATTCCTGTATAGTCACCCTGGGAAATGACAGTCACTCCAACGCCATGACGGCATTCCCATGACAAGAGGTGGGCGAGTGGGTGGGGCTGATCTCTGGCACTGCATGAGATCAGAACCACCCCCCCTACAACACCCGCACCCTGGCCCGATGCCCCAACATTCAGCCTCTGCCAAGAGAACAAACCAAGCAAATTCATCCTTCGGTTTTCCATCACTGTGTGACAGACAGACGGACAGACAGACAGACAGAGGAGGAGGAGAGAGGGAGGGGCCTGGTTAGAGAAACATCGTGATGCTGCTCTCAGCAGGTGCAAACAAGTGAGAGGTAACTGAGGGAGGAAGAGGGACTGTGATGGAGAGGAGCCTGTAAGAGCAACACACACACACACACACAGAGAGAGAGAGACTTGTCGGGAAAGACGTATCACACGGGAAGGTGAGTGTTTTATATCCCTTTTCAACAGATTATGCACTATTAAGATGAGCCAAATTGTTTTCTACGGTCAGGTGTATTATGGCATTTTATAACCAAACATAATATAGCCTATAACAAGCAGTCAAGTTTTTCTGCATTTTGTGGGATCGGATTATAATGTAAGACTTGTTCGTCACTTACATTGCATGCTTTAGTCGTGATAAAGAAGTCAATGTAATAACTTTTGAATCAATATCCCTTTCATTCACCTTCATAACTGTAACCATGCAGCAGTTTTATAGAAAGTCCATTGCCAAGTTTATTGTGGCATTTTCCTGACATCAGTATCACACTGATAATGGTGGACCGATCTGCCATGTGAAATTGTGATTCTGCAAAAACTCAATTTATGCTGAGCTTTTCCATCCAAGACAATACATGTCCTTGATGTCAGTGGCTACATTCCAACCAGTGTCTTCACACAGAACAGAATATCAAATATAACTTCCAGAATTAAAGAATATTGTTCAGGATGTGTACCAGTTATTCTCTATCAATGTATCACAAGTGCTGTGTCCTTTTCACACTCATAATAATTGTTGTGTCTGGTGTTGTGGTGTCAGTGTTGTGTGAAGTCGTGCCCAGGCTATTGTGACCCCCGCTAGTGATTCGTGGCTGTCCTAGATCTGCGCTGCCATGCTGTGCCCTGTGCTGCTTTGTGCCATGCTGCTCCTGCTGGCACCGCTGGAGAACACAGAGGCGCGCGCTCTGCACCCGTCCTCTGAAGCTGTGCAGGTACGCACGACAAACCATGTATAATATAGATAGACCATAGGCGTTCGTTATGCGATCAACGAGAAGTTAATCTTTGGCATAAGGCATGCCATCATCCCCTAAGTTTAACCATACATATTTTCTGGGGCAAATATTCGGCAAAGATAGCAGATCTACCAGCCTCAATGTGGTGTGTTGTGAGCTTATAGATTATTAAAAGACTATGGGCTATCTATATCTTGCGCCACCCCTTGCCCCTTATCCCTTAACTTATTTGCATTTTTTTTTTTACTATTTTCAATAACCTTTTAAAATAGCCAATCTATAGGCTCACAACGTGTCCATGTAGATTGGCTATTTGAAGTATTTTTCAAAATGGTACAAATAGGTTTAGGGGTAAGGGGTGGCACAAGATAGGGCCTTTAGAATAAGAAATATCAAATAAAAGAACACAGGTGGATCAACCAGTCTGTGTGCATGATACTGTACATAATCTCAATGGCCATGGTCTCAAGACCTGTATTGCAGGTCTACACACTACCTACTCCACCCCGTCCCCAAACCCCCTCACTGTGCCATCCAATCAAGTAGAAATGTCTTCAAATTGTCTGAAAGTCCTGCCCCGGTGCCCCCACTGCCCTCTAATCATGTAGAAATGTCTTCAAATGGTATGAGCGAGGAATCAAAAAGGGCAGAATGGAGGAAGGATGCGGGAGAGACTGAGGATAAGAAAGGAGGAGAAATTAAATGTATCGTTGATTGAATTAGCATGCTCCCAATGAGATTGTTCTGTATGTATAGCTGTATGTTTCTGTACTGTGCGTGCGTGTGTGTGCGCGTGTGTGTGTGTGTGTGTGTGTGTGTGTGTGTGTGTGTGTGTGTGTGTGTGTGTGTGTGTGTGTGTG
>OOFJ01031430.1:8847-20667 GCA_900323375.1 Benthosema glaciale
CACTTTAGGGCACGGGCTGCCCCGTGACACCGCCCAAAACAAGAAACCAGATAGCAATGGTTTTCATAAAATCTTGTATACAAACCCTATTCACCCCCATTGTGAACCCGGACATGTTGAGTACACCAAGGTTTTATGTTAGAAATGTTGAGTAGGGGTCCCCAGCATGTAGAAACTGCCGGATGCTAGCTTGCATTATGTTGAGCAATTTTCATAATCAAAATTTCATCATGCTTTATGTAGCGTGTGACATGTCTAACTAGGGGATTTTCATGATGCTGAATCCATTCCAAGCATTAGTTTTGCAAAAAAACACACTCATTGGGCCAATAACGGCCATAGCACTTGCCCAAATGTGCTGACTAAGCACATTTGTGATTACGGGAATGGCCGTTTTAGCCCAATGAGTGTTTTTTGAGCAAAACTAATACTTGGAATGGATTCAGCATCATGAAAACCCCCTAGTTAAATATGTCTCACGCTACATAAAGCATGATGAAATTTTGACTTTTTGCCTTCTATAGGTTGTTAATGGTATGGTCACATATTATGCCAATAATGAAAATACAAGTTAGCATCCGGCAGTTTCTAGATGCTGGGGACCCTTACTCAACATTTCTAACATAAAACCTTGGTGTACTCAACATGTCCGGGTTCACATTCTGGCAATTGGACTATTATGTAAACAACACTTTAAATTACAATGGACTGGCTAAAGTTTCTTAGTGGTGCTATCCTGGAAGGTCATTTCATAGAAGAGATGAGATGGAGTGGTGCGTGCAAAACATCAGATCAGACACATCCAGGAGTTTGGATGCTGCGATGGAGTTGGCATTTCTAACCAAATGTAATTTGAACATTCTGCGAAAATGGCAGATTTACAAACTCACAACACTTTGTTCGCCGTTTGACGCACAACAGCTATTGTGACATGCCCAGATTAGGGACGCTAAGGTTCATGTGGTTAGCATTGAATTTTTAATACATTTTCTGTAAACATTGTTTCTGTTGTGAGTGAAAACAATGTGGAACAGTGGAATAAATTCAAACACTTGTTTTAGGAAGGAAGCAGTTATTTATTTATTCTTTTTTCATATGTCAGCATTTCAGCTATTCCAAATAGCAGTTTAGCGTTTGTCACTTTTGGCCTTAAAAGGGTAAAGAAAAAATATATAAATCATCGTTTTCATTTGGACAATAAGAAATACTAATGGTTGAAAACCCTAAAGCTAAAAGAAAAATGTCTACATATTAATTTTTACATTTCTGTTTGGACTTGAAGGTCATCATTTTCTTTTTTCTTTTAATACAAAAACATGTCATTACATTATCTGCTTTCTTTTTGACTAAACAAATTAACATTCTAACTAAATTTACCAAAACCTTTGCTGAAACAATAAAAGCTCCCTTTCTGCAAAGCACCATGTAAGAGACCTCACTTCTTTCTGGAAACATTTAGAACTGACCCATTTCTCCGCTATTGTTGACAAAAGATTAACTGAAATTGCACAAAATAAAAGTCACAACCACAAATGAGCTGCTATACACCAACAGCTTGTTTGGGGGTTTATAAAAGAAATCAATAAATACAAAAACCGAAGGATGGGGGGGCGTACTGTCACTCAGCACAAACTACGCCAAGCCCCTCAAATCTCACTAGTCTTGTCACACTGATGCAATACAATCCGATTCACTATAAAGCCCAGTTTAGAGTATACTTTGGCGTGCAACAAAGAATACCTTAAGCTAAAAGTTTTTACACACCAGGAGCATGACGAGTAAACAATCTGAAAATGTTTCTCAGTATTCCCGCAAAAAAGCAGTCAAGTCGATGCCTCGTTCATCCAAAAAGGTTGATGATATTTGCAGTGAACAATCAATCTCATTCCGAATAAAAAATTATGTTGCTTCATCGCTCACGCAAATGTTTTTTTTTTTTTAAAAGGTTCTTCATCGCGCAAGAACAAACAAAACAAAAGCGCTCCGAGACTTTAAACACCTGAAAGTCAACCAAATTCATGTGGTTTAGTGTAAAAAAACAAAACAAACAAACAAACCAAAAACTCATTACAGCTGCATTAGGCATAGGTGTTTTTGTTAAATTCCTTACATTACCGAGTTAAGTGGTGTCCTTTCAACAGGGGGCCACCACACGTCTTTTGCGGATGCACTCCCAGATCCAGCTGGGGGTGACTCTTCGGGCCTGGCTGTCCTCGTCTGGCTCTGCCAGCGTGTGTGTGGCAGATGCAGCGTCATAGTCTGCTACGAGGTCCCCGTCATAGGCCACAAAGTAGCGCCGCAGTTTGTCAAAGTCTTGCACGGAGCTGGGCAGGAGCAGCTTCACCCCACTGAAGATGTCCAGCAGTGTCTAGGAACGACCAAACCAAAGGCAACGTTCATATACTGTATTGTAGGGATGCAAAATAAAAACTAAGCTATGATGGCTAAAGCTAAGACAAAAACATATATTGACAATTTTGTCAACAAATAAAAACTAGACTCTACTAGAGTAAAATGTTAGGGATGGACTAGTGGAGAAGAAATCCAGCAGAAACAAAAGGCAAGTCATTTTATGCTTTGTTGCACATTTCACTCTGAAAATAGCAAATTTAAAGACCAAGCATCAAGCATGCAACCAAGTGTAAAATCTACCATTACGAGGCCATCAAGGCCTAAAGCTAGGCTAAAACTACAACTTTTCTTATGACGAAAACTTAAAGGAATTTTATTCAAGACAACGTCTAAAACTAAATAAAAGTCAGTCAAATTCTTAGCGATGAATCTATATCGAGAAGCGCATATTATATAATCAACTAAATCGACGACTCTGAATCACTTGAGCACTATGTTATGCTTTATTGTACAATGCCATGCAGAAATAGCTGAACTATAAGCTCTCAATGTGTGGTGTCGAGCTTGTAGATCTGCTATTTTCGCTAGTGTATAATCTTTGTTATTCAAGTACACGTTTCATAATCAATTACATCGACAAACTGCTGCACACCTACAATGACACATTCCTTCTAGGTTGAATGTTGATCTAAACTGTGAGTCCAGAACATTTCACCAACCTTGTCATTATTTGGCTGCAACACATTTGAGGTGGGCTTGCTCTGTCCATTACTGTGAACACTTTCAGACTTCTTTATCTGGAATAGAAATGGAGCCTTATTAAAATGCTAATCGATGATGCTCTAAGGTTGAAAGCTACAATTTACTGACATGATTACTTCGTTTAAGTTACATGCTGTACATATCGTCATATCTGGAAATGTCTTTATGTCCACATTCCACAACTGTTTTCAGGATTCAAATTCAGAAGCAGCAGATCTGCAAGCTCAAAACATGTTCTGAGCTTGTGGATCTGCAACTTTTTATGCTTTTGTGTGACCAAATAGGGTGTTCATTTACAAAAAAAACACACAACAGAAATATGGAGAGAAGTTTCTGCTCGACAGCGTGTACCTTCTTTGCGCTGGGCGCATCTGGGTCAGGACTACGCCGTTCAGATTTCACCGTCATCGCCTTTGACTTGGATGAGGTACTGGGTCCTTGTAGGACAGGGCTATGTGGTTCAGACTTCACTGCCTTTGACTTGGGTGTAGTACTGTGCCCTTGTGGGACAGGGCTATGTGGTTCGGACTTCACTGCCTTTGATTTGGGTGTACTGTTGTTGCCTGTTGTCAGATTGAAATAAAGGCAGGGGGGATTTGTGTTATCACAAAAATGCATCATAAACAATGTGTGAGCGAAGCAGATAGACATAATTTTAATATGTGCATCCATCAGATGGATGCACATATTAAATGATGTCTATATCTGCTTCGCTGGGCTGGTTTACAAGGTCCCCAGTTAAATGAGCAACAGTTTAAACACTTTAGCCTTATTTTATATATAGGCTATTCAAAACCACAATATATTTTCAACTGAGGACCTCACGGCCAAATACATATACATTTGGGGGAACTTGACATGAACAAGTATGAAGTGAAAAGTGAGAAGTATGTACTCACTGCTCTTCTTGGGGGTAGCCCTCCCATGGGAGGTGGAGGGGGGCGAGTTGCTCCCACTGTCCCCGCCAGAAGAGCCCTTGTCGTCGCCGGGTTTGGACGCTCCCGCCGTCACCTCAAAGTCACTGTTCTCTTTTGATATGCGGAACAGCTCCTATAAGCACAAACGCACATGAGACGTTATCGTTTGGCGCAAAAGACAGTTCCATTATTTTAAAATGTAATCTTGTTTGACAGCTGCAACCAGTGGTTTAAAATCATATATGATATGAATGCATGTAAAGTAAATCACTAATATAGTGCAAATGTCTTCCCTTGTCAGTGGTATATGGAATGTTTGAGCTCTGTCAGTAGGCAAAGGATCATAAAATACATTTGTGACTCTGTGGGTTTACTGGCAACCTATGTTTTCTGCTCACTCTCTCTTGCACATATTTCCTACAAACCCCTGCGGTGGCGGATTACCTAAGATCCAACAGAATCCGGGTGAATTACCAAAAAATAAATGAATCAAAATCTTGGGTGTGAGTTCCGAGGGTTCAGAACAGCATAAATGTCCAACCGCGGCAAGCGATTTGGCCGTATCTGAGACTGGGGGTCCATAAACAAGACAGAACATCTCCATATTGTTTTGGATGTGAGCCCACAGTGCAGTACAGCCTTACTTGACAGCACGGTTTGCCAAGAGATATCAATCCAAATGATATGCCTCCAAGAGCACGTCAGAGAAACATATGTCGTATGTACAAAACTGTTTCAAAGGATTCAAATTCAAAGGCATCATAAGTAGCAGATCTACAAGCTCAAAATATGTCACGGTTTCGAGCTTGTGAATCTGTTACTTTTTTAGTTTTTGGTGATTTTGGTGTTTTAGTATAAAGTAGGTCTTTCTGTCTTTCTGCCTGACAGCAACGATATTCTTCTTTCTAGTTTAAGGAAAGAATGAGTTCCCCAGCAGGATAAAACACTAAGAATATAGGGCTGCAAAAATCTCCATAAGAGATTATTGTAGCCAATACGTTTTTCTTTTTAATATTGAATAATCGAGAAGAAATTTATTTTTTTAATACATAAAGGTTTTTGTTTTAAAAGATTTAGACATCGTGTTGTGAACTTGTAGATCTACTTATTACTTTATTCAAATAAATTATTGTGTATAACTGTTGAAGTATTGCAGCCCTAGAGGAAGGAGTGTTGCAGTGTTCGTACTCTGAGCTGGTGCAGGTTGGTAGCAGTCTTCCAGTCCTTGTCGTCACGGATGCGGGTCATGCGAGGAAAGCGGATTGAAATGCCGTCGGCTGTGTGCATCTCGGATTTGGAGAACTCTGCACCTGTGATCTCCCAGACTGGTGCACTCTGCATCACCACAAAACAAAATAACAAAAACAAAACAACATTTCAAAGTGGTTCACTGACCTTTTCAATTTCAAGGATCCCAAAGTTTGACATGCAGAACCCATTTACAGTGTTAGGCCTGAGGCTGATTCTAAAAGTTTTCTGAAAAACTTCAAATATTTATATAGCAGCATCATTAAAAATAATAATAATAAAAATAAAGAATCCTGCACATACTGTACAGAACCCCAAAATGGAAAACACCATATAACATTAGTTCAGAAAATATGAATAATGAATTTACATTTCTGTCTCATTTGAAAAGTGATCCATCTATATATTATGCAAAAGGATGGCCCTTATGACTGTTTGTGTGTAAATACATTTCTGCTGGATAGTAATTTATGGTGTGATTTCCAACACTGTGGAGACTTCATGTTTTGCAACGTTTATAGTTTAAATTAGAGAAATACAAATCTATTCAATTGTAGAGACTTACCTGTGGATCCCTGATAATGAAATCTGGATAGTAGTTCTTGATGATCTTGATCCAGCCAGGGATCTTGCTTGGCTCCTGCATAAAAACACGCGCGCGCACGCACGCACACACACACACACACACACACACACAAACACACACACACACACAGATTAATTATCAATTTCTCTGCCTCAGCTTGTGATCTTGAGACCTTGTTTTTTGTCTAACCTTGCTGATTTTGATCATGTCCAGCTCTTTCTGGAGTCTGTCCAACAACGCGTCATCGAAACCCCCGGAGCACTTTGTGACAGTGCACCACTTCTTGGAGTCTGGGTCGTAGCAGCCCAACAGAAAGCTTGACATGATGCCACCTGGTGGTTGAAAGACGACATGGCATTAGGAAACGCAACAGGGAAACTGATTGATCGAAAATGTAGAATGGGTACAGTTCAACGAAAGGGGGTCCAAAAGTACAGGTCAATAAAAGCACTAAGACTTGTTTACATAAACCTCTATTTTTAAAAGAACCCTAATCAAATGCTGCTACTGGCAGGCCTGGATCAACAGCAGCTACTGAGTACAAAGGGCCCTCTGAGATGGGCTTACAAAAAAACAAGAAAAAAATCAAGAAAGCAGTACTACTTGGTAGTGTATGTGTATGCATGCACCGCTCATCATCACAACAGAACTGACAAGTGCATTTGATGAACACACCGTTGGAGCCTTTGCCATAGAACGCCCCCAGCACCACGAGATCAGCCGTGTCCGCCATGGCTCCTTCATTCAGATAGTCCTTCTTCACTTTCAACCAATGTCGCTTCCCTGGCTCATAGTTACCCTTAACACGCACACACACACACGCGCGCACGCACACACGCACACACACACACACACACACACACACACACACACACACACACACACACACACACACAGGAAGAAAGAAACCCTGGGAAATCGTGACCAATAATGAGGTGCACCTGTTGTTAAATGTGCGCGTGAGCGTAGGTGCACTCGCCTGTGTGTGTGTGTGTGTGTGTGTGTGTGTGTGTGTGTGTGTGTGTGTGTGTGCGTGCGTGCGTGCGTGCGTGCGCATACGTGCAAGTGAGAGAGAGAGAGTGACTGTATCAATGTAATCTATCGCGGATAACAAACGGAAGCTAAAACAAGACTTATTTGGGTTATAGCGCTTCTGTCTTGTCAGCTCGAACAATGGCTGTCATTGTTGCTGAGGTCAGAAGACACAGTGGTTGTTTATACAGGTGAAGAGGATCAGGTACCATGTGGGACCACCAGTCTGTCTGTGTTACTGCATCAGATATGTCACAACAGAATCCACTGGCCGTTTATTCTCCGCTTACTGCAGTGGTTCCCAAACTTGTTCATGTCAAGGACCCACAAATACACATGTATTTGGCCGCAGACCCCCCATTTGAAAAAAATACTTTTAGAGATCTAGCAGTGATTCAGAAACAATTTCATGGCCCCACACAGTTTCACATGCATTAGGCTCCAGACTTCGATTCATATGGCATTTCTATCTCTGGGACTTAGACTTAGACTTAGAAAATCTTTAATGTCCCCGAGGGGCAATTTGGTTTGCAGCAGTAGTTAACAGTTAAAACAAGACACAACAATTTACGCCCAATTTATATTGTAAAATCAACGTTAATTTAACTCTGAGAGCGTACAAATGGAACCAAATGGACCCGTTAGGGTTCATTTGGTTCCATTTGTACACAAGCTGGGTACCCCCTGGAACTCCCTCAAGTACCCCTGGGGGTCCCCAGACCCCACTTTGGGAACCACTGGCTTACTGTATATAAGTAAGACTATCTTAGTGTAGCACCCAGCCAAGACCCAGCCGCAACAGCCCTGCCAATCGGCCTCAGCCCTATTGGCACGACGGGTTGCGCGTTGGACTGGCTGAGTGGGAGTCCTGGGTTCAATCCCAGCTTCTGCGACATCACTACATTAGCAATATCTAGAAGCTTTTTCTTTTCATTTTCCGTTGACTTTTTGTTTCGTAGGTCAGTGTATGTGCATATTTATTTCTTATAAAGTAGGTATGTCCTTCAAACATCTATACATTTTTTACCATAGCCTAGCCATGATTAAAGTTATGCTAGTGCTGATCTGTTGAGCTTCCGACAAGACTTCATCTTGTGCGAAAACATTGTGAAACTGACTTACACATGGCCGGTTAAGACTCATAGAGGTTAGGGGACTTATGTGGCCGGTTAAGACTCATATGAGGTTAGGGGACTTACGTGGCTAGTTAAGACTGATATGAGACCAGCTCAGTGGCCTTGTGGTTAGAGTGTCCTCCGTGAGACTGGGAGGCCGGGGTTCGCGCCCTGGCCGGGGTCATACCAAAGACTCTAAAAATGGGACCCCAATACCTCCCTGCTTGGCACTCAGCATCAAGGATTGGATAGGGGCACCGGAGCTGCCGACGAGCCGGCCTGGCGGCATGCCGCTGGTTCGATTCCCGATCCCGGTGGACTTTGCCGTTCGTCTTCCCCGCATCTCTCTCCCCCTTTGCCTTTCCTGTCAAGCTACTGTACTGTCAATAAAGGCAAAAAAAGGCAAAAAATAATTATAGACTGATATGAGGACTTATGTGGCTGGTTAAGACTGAGGTCAGGATTAGGGTTAGAGTTAGGGTTAGATTTAGGGATAGTAATAGTCGGTCAAGGCGACCAGCGTCGGACGTCTCGGCGTTTCCGTGTTTATCCTAACCGCAGCCAGTCGGCGAGCCTGCTCTGCTGTCTCCATTGCATTGGAGTGATAAGTAACCTATACTGGTGATTCATTATCGGTTGAATTTCATGTGAATCTGCTGACAGCTCCAATAGCTGCCACTGATTGCTCTCAGTGTGCCCAGATGGAAATCATACATCTAGTAAACAGGAGACACATTGTCTCTGACTCATAGGACCGGCTCGGTCAGATGAATTCACTGCTGTAAATAGTTGACAGTCATGCGATGAGGTTCATCTGAACCAGTACTTGTGGCTGCTACTTGACGTACTTGTGCTGTCTTAAAACATTAAATACAATATACCGGTAAATCAATTTCTTCCAATTTCCTTTATGGTCTCTTTTATGGACTGCATGGTCACTTTCATGACCCCCTCCGTTTCATACCGAGTCTATAGTCATGCCTTCGGGTTTGAATTTGGAGTCTTAAATACATGCCCACAAATTTGAGTTGACAACATAAAATGACTCAAAGGATCTGGTCTGGTCAGCTCTTAGGAGACAGACACTCTTCATAGAGTAAGGCCTTTGATAAAGGCCAGACCATAATAAGACAATTGCACACTCCAATGTGTTTTCAACCCTAGTCATACTTCATCAGACAGCTAGACCAGTTAACAAACACCATGATATATAAACCCCATGCAATACAATGTTAAGCAGCTGGGGAAACAATTAGTTGTTGTCAGGACAATCGTCACAGGAGAAAAGCAATCCTTAAGACAAATGTAAACCAAACTGTTACACAAAATATATATAATATAAGCACCCAGTGAAATTACTAATTTGACAATCTTTTATGATAATAATTATCTATATTTGTGTAATATTGCCCCACTACTCTTTTTGTTTAGTTTAGTTTAGTTGCTTTAGGATGAGAGATTTTCTGTTCTTTTAGTAGTGTTTGTTTTGGTTAACATGTGCTTTTGCTTCTTAGAATTATTTATGACACTATCCTTTTCCATGACATTAATTGTTTGTGTTCTCTGCGTCGTATTTGTTGTGGTGTGTAGTTTGTTATTTCTTTTTGTTGTTGAGGTTGGTCACGCCATGGGCTTTATAAAAGACAGCCTTTATTTGTACTTTTTAAATAAAAAGAACAGATACAAACTAAATCTATTAAATCTCTGAAATATAAACTGCCCTAAACTGTCTTGTTTGTAGCTACATTTTTGGGTGTATTTGATGTGATTTAACTCTTAGTCTAGCTTCAGTTTTCACTTTTTGTAGTTTTAAAAATATATATTACATTGTCAGATGAGTCCTGGGGGGAAGGTACCGTGGAGATGTGGAGCAGCTAGAAGATCCATATAGTCCAAAGTCAAAGGTCGCAACTTAAGCACTGCTATCGTCTTTTCTGTAGAACAAGATATTTCGTTTCTGAATATGAAATCATTATCTGACGTGAAACTGCAGTCTGTCACTTTCTAAAGGTGCGTTCAGACTTGGTTTCATGGTTAAAGCAACGCGATTACATTCAAAATCAATGCAAAGACAAGAAGTTGCGCAAAACGGCCGTGGCGCGACCTGGCGTGGCGCGAACAGGGAAAACGGGCCGACGCGAACGAAGCGAACTGCCGCAACGCGAATGGGACCTTTTCCTTTTTTTTCGTTTTTTTAACCAACGTGGACCGGCGCGACCACAGTGATGAGACGCGACTGGAAACAAATATCGCGTCGCTTTAACCAACCAAGTCTCACTTTTTCCAAACAGTTAAGATCCCCATACACACAGAGAGGATGCAGTCTGTAATACATTATTTATAAGCCAAATAGTGTTTCTCTAGCCAGTGTTTTTTGAGAGTTTTTACTAATCTTTACTAAGACGCACAGAATATGTTGTTCTATTATGATGTAAATCTCAAAAGAAAGACGAAAGTCTCTACGTTCATCGGGAAGAAAAAAGTGCGTAATTGCAATGTTCTGTTCTCTAGATATGGCAGTTGAATATAGCTTGTTTCTCTAAAATAGAAAAAAATATATTTAAGGTGTTATTAGCCAGGGATCTCTCTCTCTAGGTCGTCCTCAGACGAGCCCTCCATCGTCGCTTCCAGTCATCGCGGTTCTCCATACATCTGGCCAGCTCATTGGTGCTTTGCGCTCCTGCGTCGTTCTTGAGTACATCCACATATGTTAATGTGGGACATCCTCGTGACCGGGTGCCCGAGTGCCCGAGTGTTGGTTCCCATAGCACTAGTTTGCTGGCTGGCAGCTCTTGGTGTCTCTGGCAGTGTCCTGCTAGTCTCATTCTCCTGGCTGCTATGTTCTGGCTCACCCTTGGCATTCCGTCATATAGGTTTGTGTTGGTAACATGTGTGCTCTTACTGATGTTGAATGCTGCACGATACCAAATACAGATACCAGAGAATAATATATATAATAATACAAAAAATGTAATAAGATCTCATATGAAGTCCACCAACCGGGAATAACAGACTCCTCACTAAAAGCAAACTCCACATGCCCCAACATTTTATTTACCTGCCATAGTGTCAACCCCTTACCCCTGTGTCGAATCTGTGGTTAGACTGGCATATTTGACAATACCGATATGACCCAATAATGACAAATGAGGGCCAATACTGATACTTTTCAGATACCGATACAGTATTTACCGATACCGATATGAACCGATATGACAAATAAGGGCCGATCCGATACTTTTTCCTATACCGATACAGTATGGGGACATCTCTACTTTTAGGGTATCTCAACATGCCGTCATTGTGGTTATGCAGCGTCCTTTGTTATAGCGGAGCTTCCTCACTGCACTGAACACTGTTATAGTGGAGCTTCCTCACTGCACTGAACACTGTTATAGCGGAGCTTCCTCACTGCACTGAACACTGTTATAGTGGAGCTTCCTCACTGCACTGAACACTGTTATAGCGGAGCTTCCTCACTGCAACACTGTTATAGTGGAGCTTCCTCACTGAACACTGTTATAGTGGAGCTTCCTCACTGCACTGAACACTGTTATAGCGGAGCTTCCTCACTGCACTGAACACTGTTATAGCGGAGCTTCCTCACTGCACTGAACACTGTTATAGCGGAGCTTCCTCACTGCACTGAACACTGTTATAGCGGAGCTTCCTCACTGCACTGAACACTGTTATAGCGGAGCTTCCTCACTGAACACTGTTATAGCGGAGCTTCCTCACTGAACACTGTTATAGCGGAGCTTCCTCACTGCACTGAACACTGTTATAGTGGAGCTTCTTCACTGCACTG
>OOFJ01031436.1:0-13373 GCA_900323375.1 Benthosema glaciale
CTCTTTTAGTACGTACAAACACAAACAAAGTTGATTCAGACACTATAGAGCATCACCATAACTCATGCAGCTTTTGTTTTTCATAAAATTGTTACCTTCCTGTTAATTTGTCCATTTTATTAGAAAGAAAACCCTGACTATATCTGTAAGAAGGCGTTGAGGGTTGATTTCACCCCAAAACCAATCTGCAAATTGTAAAATCAACAGGAAGGTAACATTTTTATGGAAAACAAAAGCTGCATGAGTTATGGTGATGCTCTATACTAGTGTCTGAATCAACTTTGTTTGTGTTTCGTTACGTACTAAAAGAGTGACTTTGAGAGCCGTTTTAGTGTGCAATGCAAGTCAATGAGGAGCATATTTTGAACTAATTCTTTCTAATCACTGGAACATTTCTTTTTAATTTCTGGTCCACATTTGGAATTACACCACGGCAAGGTAACTACACAAAAAAAACTAAAAAAAACTGCCCTCTCTGTGAAAGCAGGAGTGGTGACTCAGGTACGTCTACAACTATATTCAAAATATTGAGCCCTGATAAGGCATAATTGGTATTTTCTTACTAGTGGTTTGTTTGTTTGTTTGTTTGTTTGTGTGTTTGTGTGTTTGTGTGTTTGTTTATTTATTTTGGGAGGGAGGGGTTCTGCATGTTGATACTGTACCTGGGATGTCGCACATTAGCACACATACAGAGCCACGTTCAAGGTGCTATAAAACTCCTTTATACAGTAGGTGTTTTTTGTTTTTCGTGGCAAGAAAAATACTTGACAGAGCATATTTGATCAAACATTTATATTGCTCACCAAGTTGGGATGTGTGAACTGCAACTTAAAAGGGTTAACTGCCTCAATCACTCACTAAATACCACATTGCACTGTACACAGACACAAGCTCAAGACATCATCCTTACCATTTCCAGTAGAAGTAGAAGGCTCCAGCTAGCCCTATAATCAGCAGAGCCACACACACAATGATGAGGACCACCTGCTCCTCTCCTACTGGCTGCTTGACCAGCTCCATGTGAGTACATCTGGGGCCATAGTAACCCCGTTCACAGCTGCAACACAAAGACAAGTCAGCGCACATGCAAATAGGTTTGTATAATGGACGTCACACAGCAAATCAGGGACAGGAACAGATTGTCTGTGCAGAGAGATGTACAGTAGTTGTACGAACATGCAAGACTACAGCATTCTCCTTGCCATTACAGTGATGTCTGGGTATTGTAGGATCAGACAGCAATGCGTTATCTTCAGAGTGGGAGCTACAAATTGCACTTTGTCAGCCAAAAGTTTAGCTCATATGTAATATAAAGTGAGGGCATAGGAGGGGCTGACGCCCCTAAAAAACATACACATGCTTGACAGTGGCGCATTACTTGTAACACTGACACACATGCAATTAAATTAAATTCAAAGGAGCTTTATTGGCATGAGAAAACAAACGTTTACATTTCCAAAGCAAGTGATGCATTATGCGTGCACACATTATCTTACTTGCAGTGATATTCATTGACTTCCAGAAGAAGCATACACTGGCCATTGTTGAAGCAGTAGTGCTCTAAGCCAGAGCCACAGCCAGCTGTCATCGACCTCGCCACTCGAGGGTGCTCTCCCACTAGATATAAATCAGTAATAATGAGATGGGTTATGGCAAGTCTTTAGGCAATGAGGAAAGCATAATCACATACCGCTATCAAGCAGTGCTGCCAGACATCATCCTACCCAACCCCGACACTGACATCTGTCCTCTGGGCGATGGAACAGGTTTTTCCTCAGATCAGTAGCGCTTTGGCAGCCCTCTTATATAATCTCCCATCCCTCACAGAATCACTGTAGTTTTCCTCACCATCCAACAGAACCGTCAATAAAGTTACCACTATATCCGCTGTTACCACTATATCCTAATTATAACGTTACACAATGTTAATATCTGCATATTGTGATTTGGGACTTTGACACTTTCTAATATTATATGCACATAAGTTGCACATATGTTCGACAGTGGGTTTCCTCCCATGTATTCTATCCACTTACAACCACTTGTACCTCCTGACACACTGGACTAGTGCAGGCAGTAATGTCAACATAACGTTCCATCACAGCTGCAACCATGGAATAACTATAAGCCGATAATGAATGTGTATGTTGATGCCGGTATATGTGCTGCCTGTCACACGTCTTGAGCATCTTTTTCGTGCTTCCCTGTTGTCTGTGTATGTCGATATGTGCCGTGAAACACAACAGAAAACAGAAGTTGATTTCTAACAACACCACAGTCATCAGAGTAGGCTACATACCTGTACATGAGGAGTTGCTTACTGTGGTTTGCCGTAATGAGGAGACACCCATTGTGAACGCATAAGGCCAGAACAGCATGACGCCTGTTGAACAGAAAATAATATTGTGGTTCTCAGGCTGTGTTGGGGCTGTGGATTTGATTTATGACTGGGTTTGAAATAAAAATTATATAGGTGATTATTTTTTGTTGTTGACACGTATTCTTGCACCGCACCTTGTTTCACCACAAGTGGGATATGATATCCTGGCTCTATTTCAATACACGTACTTGTACGAAAAGCATTATTTATATATGTTACTCAGGACACCTACAGTTCAGGCTACAGGAGGAATGGTGTTCTGTACTAGGTAGTATTATCCCCGGACCCCAATATAGGTCTATGCAAGAATGTGATACTGTCCAAGACAAATTCCTATAAATGTTGGCCTATTGCATGCTGCAAATTAGGCTTTATGTATGTGATTATTCAATCAATATCAAAGTGTCAAAGTGATGCTTGACAACCCGTGTGTATATTGTTGTGTAAACAATTATGCAGTGAAAAGGAGGTGATGCGATGTTGTTCTTGTTAATTGCTTCACATTCCTATACCAGTCTGAACGGCTTGGGTGATGGTGGCATGTTTAGGCGCTAATGTCCTCCAGGCTTGGCAAAGAATAACATGCTTCGTCAAGACATGGACTGTCTGTATGTATTCAGGTATATCGCAGCCATATAAAAAACCAACCAAGTCCTGCCTTGGTCTCCCGATGTGCTTGTTGTTATTATGGCTGTGAGTTTCATCTGCTTTTCAGTGGGAGGAATGGTGATCATTGTTCGGTGTATCCGTTTCAAGATAAAAGCTGTCCAAAGCCAGGTTTTGTTTATTGTCATTAATAACGTATTCACTCAGACACAGTCATCCCTTTTCTCCAGGGCCAGATTTAACATTGGGCAAATTTTGTCCAGCCCCTATAGAGCATCGCAGTCCCGCCCCCTACGCCAGTTCCGGAAGTGAAATCCCTGTTAATTTTTCTCATAGACATTTCTAAAATGATTTATATAAACATGATTACGCCACGGACAAAGCCAACTCGGATTGTGACAAATCATGACAACAAACACAATTTTTTGGGTCGTTCAAATAATTAGTAAGAAGAAAAAAACGGCAGGATACAACACTTTTTGTTCCGTTTTTCTTCTTAAAAATTATTTGATTGGCCCAAAACATTGTGTTTATTGTCATGATTTGTCACGATCCGAGTTAGCTTTGTCCACCGCGTCTATGAGGAAAATGAATGGGGTTTTCACTTCTGGAACTGAGGGTCTGACGTCACTGAGATGCTCTATAGGCCCCTACTACTGTAAATCCGGCCCTGCTTTTCTCACAATCATTTTCATTCTCTTGGGGGGAACATTCAATATTTTGAGGATCTCAGGCCTGCATGAGGAGTAATTTACTTTATTATATGCCACAAATGATTTATTGTCAAATGTATTGTTTGTTGGGTGCAATTAAAATTAATTGACCAACATTATAAATCCGATGCTCAACCAGTTTAGGGGTAAAGATGAACCATGCTACCTGTGTTCATAGGCTACTATCATATACTATGATATGAATAGCCTATGAACACAGGTAGCATGTTGCACTCTCAACATTCTGCTATTCTGTGTCATTAATGCTTTATATCAGAGAATAGCATTAGCAGAATGTTTAATTACACTTACACATATCCCAATGTGTTAGCCTATTAGTCTGGACATTAGTCTATTTACATTATATTTAGTGTAGAGACTATTAAACCTTGTGTGAAGCAAGTTAAATACAGTTAGCCATATGATTTGGTAAAATCACATCATTAAAATATGATATATTTTCATTACTCCAGTCTCCAAGTTTCGCAGTTGTCCAACAACAATATAACTTACAGTACATCGCCCATGGTGGATCAACATTCAACATTGAATTTATACAGCATACAACAGTCAAAGTAGACGCCGTTAGACATGCATCTTCTTGCCTAAACAACATACCGAAAAGTGTCAGGAGAGCTGAGGAGGGCTTGCTGTTCTTCATGGTCGAGTGACTCGAGTCCACACAAGCTGCGGAACGAAAGAAGAACCGTCCTTGCTTTATGCGTTCGTGGGAAGACAGACTGACTACCTTGTTGTGGGCATTTCCTGTCAGAAGCCTGTAATTGAGTTATTCAGGAGTTGACGAAAACCTTTTTTGTCGGAGAACACCTGAAAAGTTAAAACTACACTTTATAGTTTTGGGCGTGGTGGTCGACTCATCATGTATTTTTCGTTGGGGAGGGGAGAAGAAAGGAAAGAAAATAACAGAAGATCAGAACACTACACACAGCCCCTGCACTGCAGATCAACTCATTTGTAGAGGTGCCCGGATTTAATAGTCATATGTAATTACATGTCTTATAATGGTTATTAAAATAATGGAGAAGGGGGTAAATTAAATTAAATACTTAATTCAAGGGCTCACCTAGGCTCCAAATAAATATCTGATAAATACATGTCCTAAACGAAAATAAAAAATAAATTGAAATGAAATAAAATACGTACTCTAACAGTTCTAGCCTATGGTTATGTTATGCCTAATGAATTATTGCATAGCCAAGTATGCTACAGCAGCACAGGCCTAAACTAAAATACATAGCACAGCCAAGATACTTTCTACAATTGAGAATACAGGAAGGTACTTTCTTAATAGCAAGCAGTGGGACTATTTCAAGTGACACTAGTGAATTATGTTGTTCCTGGAGGTAAACTATAGCCTTAGGCTATTGAATTCTTTCAATCCCTCTTACAGCTATATCCCACCCTATCAAGCATGAAAAATATTTTAATTAATATTAACACATTATTACACACATTATCTGTATTAATGCAGTGTGAAAAGACAGAACTATAGTCTACACGTGTAGACTATAGTTCTGTCTTTTCTCCAAAACAGTCAAGGAACAAAACAAAACATCTTTTATGACTTTATTAGAAAACATTCTTTTTTTTAAAGATCACAAATGAAATAAATTAATTCATATATCACAATAAATAAACCCAGCATAAACACAATTTCTCAAGGCCCTTTTAAAATACCTTGTTAGCCTGTTTAGTCAAGTCAAACTGTACAGTCAATCAGTTGTTCACTGTAACTGTCCACTTATCACAGCTCTGTCTGAGCGAAGTAAAATCTCAGTACAGTACAGTGCTAATTTGACTTGGAGAGAGAGTGAACAAACATCAAACTGAACCTCTGAGTTACAAATGAATAGGGTTTGACAGTATAGTTTCAGTGCAACAGATTGTAATAGTAACATGCATCTGAAGGCCTACAGAGTGGTGATGACTAGGCGATGATGATGATGGTGGTGGTGATGAGAACAAAGAAAGTAACAGCAAGTTACAGAGGTTACACAGAGTGCTCAGATTCATGTTTAATTAACCCTTCTGAGTTGGCAGACTTGGCACACCTGGAAAAGAAAAAAAATACATCAGAATGAATATTTGCATGAGGTGGACTAAACTCTTCTGGTGTAACAGGCAAAATATTACCTGTTGATCCTATATTGTAAAATAATGCAGAATCAATCTCTCCCAACTGAAAATAATGGTCAATTTGCTCAGGTAAAATAAAAAACATAGACCAGGAAACCTACATTTCATTACACCAATCCAACTAACAAAACACAACTGACAGTCACAGTCTGATACATTTCACACCAATTTTTGAGTTTTTCTGCCCTTTTTCCAGCAAGGACTTTAATTCTTACGTCGTATTTGGACAAGCCATCGCCATGTAACATAATGTATTCTCAATCTCAGAGTCATGTCAACAGAACAGTCACTCAACAGTTTTGGCTACAGATAGGCTACAGACAGCGTGTCAGATGCTCTCTCGCTATTACCTAATCGAAACATAATGGCTCGATCCAAAGTGATGGTCACTCTCTTTGTTGAATCCAAGGCTTGCCCAACCACATCCTGACCAGTAGAGCGCCGTCTCACTCTACGCTCTCTTTCTACTTGTCAATGCCATCAGTTAGATTTGTAGTGTTTACCAAATGGATTTTTTTATTCTACCAGTACATTCCAAAAATTGTTGGAAAATTACATGAGAGCTTGCCGCAGCTTGCTCGAACACCAAAACTGCTGCCACACAAGATGAGTGCCCGTTTTCACATGAGATGGATTAAAACATTTCCACTATACTTCCTGGACTTTGGCTATGTGAAAACCGGGTATGATGCATCAAGTAACGCCATGTAGGCCAGTCATCAAGCACTAATTCAGAATGTACTGAATCACTGAACACCCCAAATGACCACATGATTGAATAAGACTGGATCTTATTTCATTGGCATATTCCAAAAGAACTAATAAAAAACAGAAAGCTGTCAAACGTGAGTCAACGTGTTTTGACCAGAGGTCTTCATCAGGCCAACTGTGGCACAACACAATAGTGGTATGCGCATACATGAAATGAGTGGCAAAGCGAGTTTAACTTTGTTCAACGTAATCAGATAGGACTTTTCTGTGTGGATGTATGAGCTCAAGGCCAGAAAGTCGTTTTTGCCACTTAGTAGGCGTTCCCGCATAACTTCCGGGGATGATGATGTCACATGCATATACCCTCAGAATTCTCAGTGTTCATCATATGCAACTCAGGAGTTAATTTAACACTCAAGATTTTGCTGTGCAGTAAGTAGAACTAGAGAAGTTGAAAAAGTAATCAGTAGGTTCAGCACTTACCTCCTGTGGAGACAGAAGATATATATTAATCCAATGGCAAGAATGAGCAGGGCCACTCCCACAACGATGAGGATCACTCCCTCATAGTTGGAGCTCGTCCGAGTTTCCGATACAAGATACATACACCGCACGCCACTGTATGAAGACGTGCACCTGCAGACACAGTGAGAAACGTGTTAATACATCTCTGCTTTAACACCTATAACTGAGGCTGATTCTACAAATGCATTCTAAATCAGTAGTTCTCACACCTTCAACATTTTCCAAGTGTTCAAAAATAGCAGCTGAGTTTGTATATCTGCTATGTTTGAATAGCCAACAATGCTAAAAATCTAAAATGACACAGATGCTTTCCAAGTTAAATGGGTTAATATGTACACATGAGAGAGACAGAGACAAATTGCTTTATATTCTTACTCGCAAGAAGGTGTCATGTTGGTGTCTTGTGGGTATATGCACCGGCCATCATTGAAACAATAGTGGAGATGTTCCTCCTTGCATGGACTGTGCATTTGCAGCACTCGAGGTTCCTCCATACTTCCTACAAAGAGAGATAAACAATGACGGTTCTTCACAAATAGTGTTTGCACTTTGCAGAGTCTCATCATTTTGGTTCCCCACATAATGCATAATGTTAATGCATGTTTCTGACGCCACGCCACTTACCATTATTAAGTTCAGTTGTCAGCATGTGTTCTGAAATGGAATCACTCTGGACCACTGTGATCAATATGAACAGTGCTGCAACCACCAATGAGAGAGCTGGAGCAAAGAGGCAGAGGACAGAGATGTGACTTCATTATTATTTTTTTAATTTTACAATGAAATGTGTAATCTGTACATCCTTGACATTGTGTACACGTAAGCAACACATTATCTACTCCATAAAAAGTGTGGTCACTGTCACTGACAGCACCATAACTATTGGCCACAAATTAGAATCTAGACAGGACGTGTCACAACTTCACAAGTCCAACTTGCTTTTTATGATGTTCAAGAATCTTTTATTACCTGTATTTGTTTTGGTTCCTTGTTGTATTAATATTATTATTTTATTTGTACCATATAAGGCTATCTATTTTATTCATTTTTCCCATGCTTGTTCAAACTGTGGGCCATTTTTTTTTGGGGGGGGGAGACACATTTGGGCAGTTGAAATGGTTGTATGCAGCTGAGCTGACATGCTTGTCCAAACCAAACCTAGGCTCTATCTGTCAACAAGATAAAATAAAAAGACCTTCAGGCTTCAGGTATATGCACTTGCTAACTATTCTCACAAATCAGAATGTCTCAAATCCAATGTAAAATAGACCGGTTTCCTTTTTGTCTTATACGTATAGCCTTAATCAATGTCTTGATAGCCGTTTACACATTCAATCAATCATGTTTACAAACATTACTGGGTGTGGGTGGGTGCGCATGATTAGACAATCAGCTCAGCTGTGCGGTCAGGTAGGTTCCTTCTGTCATCAGCATCTCAAACTAATGACTATAAAGATCAAAGATGCGTTCAATCCAGATGAGGTTGTAATTAGTTGGGCATATAAACCCCTCTGCAGTGCACTAGGGCAACCCAACAGCTATAGCTCGATCTGTTTCAGAGCTATATCAGAGCGTACTTTTTAAAACGGTTCTGCGAAGACTGTCACATTGCCATGTAGATCAGTAGCCAGTAGGTTCAACGTTTAGCTAAACTGAGAAAGGAGGAGTGAGTAACTTCTAATTTAACATACCTTTGTCCATATCTGTTAGTCTTTTTGTAAGCACCTTGTCCTCTGAGTCCGACTGTGAGTTATCAGGTAACGCTTCTTCCCTGGAGTGTGTGTGTGTAAGTTCCGATCTATGCTGCTTCTGCCTGCTGAGCCTTATATACTGTAGCGTTGCAACATGCAAGCACACGACAACACCCTGGATATATATCATGCCCCTACTTTTTTTCCTGAAATATTTAAGTCTAGAAAAAGCCTGCCCTGGAGCCACCATCACTTCCTGTCCCACATTGTCCACGCCACGGCAACCTGCATGCAGAGACAACTCAATAACGGTTAATTCACTCACACCCATCCTGGGTATTTTACGCACGGAGGCGCCGGGGGCTGTGTCACATGTATCCCAGCCATAGAATTTAGGTCCCAGGCCAGTCACTCAGCCCTGTGTGCGTGTGCGTGGTGTGTGTAATAGGCTTTAATATCACCTACAGTAGTAGGCTATATTTTTCTGCATGAAGAAAATTCTAAAATGTGTTTATTTATTGTAAACTATATTCCCGTGTTTTTGCTTGATGCTTTAAGAAAATGTCTCTGTTTGATTATTCGTCAGTTAGCCTAGTTCCAAATCTTCCAATGGCCCTCCAAAACATGGCCCTTTTTTCAACTTGGCCCTCCAAAACAATTGGCAGCTAAGAACTTTTCTACATTTTATTTTAATTATATAATATAATGGCAAATATGGGACTAAATCAGTTGCATTTCAAATGACACTGAATGAATTCTCTTCTTCCTAACTTCACACATTACAGAACAGTGCAGTATGTGTGTCTGTGTGTGAGTGCACACTTGTGCCTGTCTTTTCTCCAAAACATTCAAATCACAAAAGCAAAATCTTATTTTATGATTTTATTATAAAACATTAAATACATGGCACAAATTGTATAAATTAATTTATATATTACAATAAATATATACCCAGCATAAACTGCATACATTTCTCAAGGCCCTAACACCTAAGACCAAGTTATTCTCATGGCTGGCTCTGAACTGGCAACACCTGTCGTTCATAGCCAGTCACGTTGTCAGCCGTACTGTCCGGCCGGCAAAGGTGGATGGACTGCCATGTTCGACACTGTACAGTGGATCGTGAGGTCAGACCCGAAATACTTTATGTACTCCAGAGGTAATCTCAACCTTTTCTTGAGCAGGGTCCATGCAACTGACCATCTTCAAAGCATGTTCATTTGAATCAATAAAAAAAGTATTCATTTAGGGGGCTGTGCTCTTGTGCAGTATCCTCACAGCCCCTGGACCACAGGTTGAGAATCGCTGACTTACACTTTGTACTGGACGAGCCAATCAAAACAAAAATCAATTCCTCACAGCTTTGTCTGGGTGCATAGTGCGCACACAGACACAGTACAAATCTCAGTGTGTACGAAAAGAAGATAATGCACTCTAGTCAGAAGAGTCCATTACGTTCCATTTGTACACTCTTGAGTTGGATAAATTAAGACTAATGATTATACTGTGTAGTTTTCCATTGCTAATGAAATTGTAGGACTGTACAGAAATGGTTAACACTGACAGCAGTGAATGTGATGAAGCTGATGATGATGATGATGATGATGATGAAGATGATGGCGGTGGTGATGACAACAAAAGTAACAGCAAGTTGCAGGGGCTACACCGAGTTCTCAGATCCATGTTTAATTAATCTTTTTGACTTGAAACACCTGTAAAATAAAAACGTTGGAATGAGGAACATGTGCATGAGATGGACATAACTGGTCTGGTTTAACAGGCAAAATATGACTTGTTGGTGTGAATTATTCTCTCAATCAATGTCAATTTGTCCAGGTGAAGAGGCATAGAAGGAAACCTCAATTTTACTGACTGCACCAATCCAACAGAAAACAATGGCTGGATGTGATGACACTGATGTGGTGACGAGTAATGCCTTTGATCAAATCAAAATGCTGTCAGGCCAGTCATCAAGCACAGTTAAGTGACACAACATTTCTCCCCCAAGAGTTGAGGAGAGAAGGGCGAAAGGTTATCCTTATTGTCACAATGTCCAAATGTCTAAATCCAAAGAGGATGTAACATGTTTTGATCAGAGATCAGGCCAACTGTGGCACAACCCATTCAGAACGGGAACCCCTTTTCGGGTTCTTGTTGCTATCTACAGTATATAGCAACATTCGCCCTCAGTCCTAAATGGGTTAAATCAAATGTATGTATTAATTTGTAGCTCAGATACAGATCTAGGTTCTCAGTGCTCAGTTAAATGAACCCTGAATGTTACTGTGCCACTGCAGATACGGTATCTAAACAAACAGCCATCAAGCACAGCACTTACCTCTTGTGAAAGCAGAATAAATATATTAATCCAAGTGCAAGAATGAGCAGGACCACTCCCACAATGAAGACGATCACTCCCTCATAGTTGAGAACCACCTTAGTTTTGGCTACAAGATGCATGCATCGAGGGCCAATGTGTGAAGATGTGCACCTGCAGACACAATAAACATGTTACATGTCTGCTTGAATGGTGTGCTGTGCACAACATTAATTTAAAATAACTTGGTGTGTGAAAATGGTTCATAACTTACTCGCAAGAAGGGATGTTGGTGTCTTGTGGGTATATGCACTGGCCACCATTTAAACAGAAGTCAACATGTTCCTCGCTGCATGGACTGTGCATTTTCAGCACTCGAGGTTCTTCCATACTTCCTAGAACAGAGATGGAATGGAGAAAAAAAAAGGTTAATCACAAATAGTGTAAAATGCATTGATAATCTGTGTTTGCAGGAATCACTGAGGCACATCATATTGCTTATACATGCATGCATGCATGTATGTATAGTGCAAGGTAATGCATGCTCCAGTTAACACTGCTTTGTATTCTCTGAACCCTCACCGTTGTAAAGTTTCGTTGTTCCGTTGTTGATGTTTTCTGAAGGAGGGTTGTGTGTTGGATAGGTATCTGACAAGGATTCACTCTGGACCACTGTGATCAATATGAACAGTGCTGCAACCACCAATGAGCCTGCTGGAGCAGAGAGGCAAAGAACAGAAGAAAATTAAACGTAACATAATTGACAATTTTCGCATTGAGGAGTATTTTACTGAATAAAACACCACTTTGCTTCATTACTTGAACACCACTGCCCACCAATTAAAATGGTCACACAACTTACATTTCACACAATTATTAAACATTTCCACCATGGAAAGATGTTCATAAATCCACTCACTAATATACTAAAAATATATTATTTGCATCTAAAACTCTATAAACACTGTGCAATTGATATACTTGTATAAAAAATGGATACATGGCCTCTTGCAATGGTTTACAAAATATCTGTAATTTAAAACAGCTGGAGTTTGGCAAAGCACAGAATAATTCAATAAAAATTTCAACATCAAAGAATAGTTTTTATGTAATCTTAAAGCTTAAACTGAGGCAGGAGCCAGCAACTTACCCATTTCCAAATGTGTTTTTGCAAGCATCTTGTTCCCGGCCGATTGTGAGTGGTTACTGGTTAGACAAGTCTTTGCTGGAGCGTTTTAAGTTCAGACCTATGCTGCCTGAGCCTTATATAGAAATTCATCGCATTGCAGGCACACAAACAGCCAATCAAACACCTAGATTTTGCTGAAATATGAAAAGCATTTTGTTGCCTTATACCACATAGAGCCTGGAGGGCATCACTTCCTGCCCCATTGTCCAAGGCAACATGCATGCAGAGACAACTCAAGAATGGTGGTGGTGGAGTTGGACAGGTATTTTACCGGAGGCGCCCAGTCGCCCACATTAAACCTTATACTTTGGAACTAGCTGAACCTGCGCAATCATTGGCAGGTTCAGGACGTTTTCATGATGCTTGTCAACTCTCATTTTTTATGAATTGCCTCACTGTAGGTATTGTGAAAGCTTTTTCCACTGAAATGGCACTGAAGTACTGTAATATGAACTGGCACAGGCTAAGAAATTTAAACAGAAAGGGAAGGTGCTATGGATGGATAACCAAATATTTTGTGAAATGAGAGAATCTACAAAGCTGGTGAAAAGCTTGGTCTTTAGGTTTTATCAGCGAGTCAAACCTATTCTAATTGGCGATTAGAATGCAGATAAGATTGGATTCATCTCTCTAGAATAATAATTGCATTAGCTCAGCAATAGCAACCTTAGGGGTCCATTATGGCCCTAGTCTAGATAGGCAAATAAACAGGGAGCATTAATCACATGAACCCTATTCTTTAGAGCGAACTTTCTGCAAAATAGATCTACAAGCTCAAAACATGTCAGCGCTGTAAACACATTGTGTGCACACAATGTGAACAATGGGAACAAATGAGCAGCCTAGTATAGACCGCTGGGGGTCTTCAATTAACAAAGTATATAGGGTTTCAAATTTGTGCTCAATATACAGTATACTCCATCGCATGATGGTGTCACATCCCAAAAGAACAGCTCAAATGGTCAATGTGTCGTGACATCTTGAAGATATCGGCAAGCAACACTGTCAAGTGATATATATATATATATATATATATATATATATATATATATATATATATATATATATATATATAAAAAAAGAT
>OOFJ01031439.1:0-12797 GCA_900323375.1 Benthosema glaciale
CAACACTTGTATGAATAATCAAGTTAACCACATGAACCCACAGTCCATATTCTGGGGCAAACATTCATCAAAAATAGCAGATCTACAAGCTCACAACGTGGCAGTTTGTGATCTTTTGTGAGCTTGTAGATCTGCAATTTTTTGCAAAGATATTTAGCGTGGAGAGACAAAAGGAGGGGAAATACATAGCATTGAAATCCAAATAAAACGATTGTTCTTTTTTTTGTCCCATGGCCTTTTTGGTTCTCTGTATGAACGTCTTCACTTGAGTAACTTTAAATGTTCCGATTGCGTCTTTCGTTTGGCATGTCTTACCTTTGAAGGTTTTACTACATATGCTACAACAATGTGGCCGGCCCTCTTGGTGCTTGCTGGCAACATGGCGGATCAAGGGGCCTTTCTCTGTGAAGCGCTGCTCGCAGAACTCACAGCTAAAGGGACGTTCGCCAGTATGTGTCCGATGGTGCTTGTAGAGACTGGCTGGTATCCGGAAGTGGAAAGTAACGTTAAAGTAAGAGTAAAGTGCATAGATATATATACATATATAACCAAACAGACCCCTTCACGGGTCGATTTATAGACTCTAAAGAGTTAAATTAAGACTATGTGTAGTAGTTGTTTTAACTATGTATTAGTCTTCACAGGTGATGACAGATTACCAGTCGGTTACCTTGGGTCCTGAACGTTTTTCCACATAGATCACACTGGTAGGGCCTCTCGCCGGTGTGTACTCGCAGATGCATGTTCAAATTTGTCTTCTGGGTGAAAGCATGACCACAATGGATACACACAAATGGGCGTTCGTTTCTGTAAGGTAGGATATATAGTACATGAACGCCAAATTGAACAATACCTGAATTGAATTAATAACTGCAAACCGTACATGCATTGCGATTTTTTATATACTTTCTAAAATGTCATTCCTGTGAGTGAAACCTGAAAGCTACTGTGTATGTGTACCTAAAAACAACACTTTCTTTTTGCACGGTTGATGGCACATGGGGCTGATGCTGAACTAACTGGCTCAGACAATCAGTGAGAACTGAAGACTCCAGACGCAACAGCCCACACACAACTCACTCAAATACCTTTTTTTGACTCAGATGTTTTCTCCACCTCCATTCTTCAGCATTCTGTACTGCATTTTCTATTTCAACTACCACTCATTTTCTTTTCTAACTGTATTCTACAGTAATGGAACCTAAATCCCTCTACCTGTGAATGGCTTTGATGTGCATCTGCAGGCCATTTCTGCTGGAGGCTCGGTGACCACACTCCTCACACACAAATGGCTTCTCACCGCGATGCTTAGCAGCCTCATGTACCCGCAACTCTGTGCGAGTTAAGAAGCACTTTGTGCACTGGGAACACTATGGACCAAAACATTAATTTATTTTTATAAACACTAAATTACAAGTATTATCAATATATAAAACAAAAACATCACTAATACACTAATAAGTTGAAATGTCCTTGAAATACAGAAAACAATTACTTACAGCATGTGGTTTGGGAAACCCATGGATTTTGATCATGTGAAGTGTCAAATCTTTCTTCTGCATGAATTGCTCAGTACAACATGTACACTATAAATATAAATTATTGTATTCACAACTAAACAGATACAGTACATCTGCAGGCTTGTATTTATTTATTTATTTATTGTGTTTTGTTTGATAGCTGTGAGTTTTACCTTATTGGGCATATCACCTGTGTGGGAAATAATGTGTAAACGTAACTCCTGTTTCTTGTTAAACGTTGAGTCACAGGTTGGGCAAGAGTACATCTGTAAGAAGGCAAATACATTTACAAAACACAGATCTATAGTTTCAAAGATTAATTTAAGTTAACCACATTAAACAGAGTTTTGGGCACATTTGCCTACACTTTCAAGGTTTTCAAACTTATTTTTTAAACATCTTGTGAGCTTGCAGATCGTCTATTTTCGCTATTTGTCCTATGAAGTAACAGTTAATCAAAAATAATGGATTTATTTGGTTAAATTTTTATATTTATTTTTAAAAATAGCAAATCTACAACTCACAACACATGATGAGCATGCGTTGTGAGCATCGTTGTTAGCTATTTTTGTGTAACACCATTGTACAACATTTCTTAATAATTAGCAATAACTAATGAGACACAGAGGTAGCATCCACCTTCAAATGTAAAACAACGTATACAGTGTGGGTTGCACCAGGTATTTAAAAATGGAACTCATGTCACTCACATGCGCTTTTTCACAGTTTCTGGACTCATGTTCTAAGAGATTCTCTTTTCTGAAGTATCTCTTTCCACACTTCACGCATGCAAAGGGCTTCTCGCCTGTATGCCGCCTACAAGCACAACAAAGAGGAATACGTTATTATTTCCACACCACAGCTGGGGGAAAAAGGTATGTTTGTAGAATAGTAGCATACCTGTTGTGGACTTTGAGATAGTATTTACTACGGAACGTTTTGTCACACGTGGGACACTGGACAGAGCCCTTTTTGGAGTCGTCTTCCATTGCTTCACCGCTCTCATTTAGATTTTTACTTGGGACCTTGCGTCTTCGAGTTGTTGATGCTGATGGAGCTGTGGGTTCGGCAACTGGAACATAGTCATCATCTGAGTCTTCATGGGTGAGCCCTCTGAAATGACCATCGTCTTCTGCCTCGTCTTCATTCACTTGACATACCCTATTGTTGTCATGAATATCGATCTGCAACTCTGTCATCTGAAAATAATATATTTGACAAAATAATCACCATCCTCCTCTTCGTCATATCTGCAACTATGGTTATATCTTTTTGCTAATAACTAGTCTAACAATGTCATTAATGATATTACTACTTTATTATTCTTTATAAAACTACTTTTCTTTCACAAGCTGTGCTTTGTTTTTTCACCTCTGTTTCAGTTGTAGGCTGGAGTGGGCTTTGAACACCATCAGAACTCTCAGTAGAAATAAGCAATCCGCTCTTGCTGGCTCTATCAGGGAGTGTGGCCTCGATGAGTGGGCTCTCACCAACCAATCGTCTGGGGCCCTTGACTTTGCGGCCAGAGCGAGTGGTAGTGGCAGTGACTATGTCAGTATCAAGGCTGGGCTCATCTTCAGCAAGTACAACTGGACTTTTATCCTTCTCTGAACAATAAGCAGTATTTACTGCTGTCGACTTCTTCGGTCTCCCCCTTTTACGCTTCACAGGCACAACTTCCTGTGAAGAGCATTCTTCTCTGAACTGCTGACAGAGTGCGAGTGCTCGCGGCACACACAAGCTGACAGCTGCGTGATGCACCCTCTCCAGGTTGTCAGGATCCAGATGCAACTCTCCGGTGTAGACAAAGTTCAAAAGCAGTTCGAGACCATCATTGGGGCATTCTTGTAGGGAGACCTCCATGCATGTCTTGTTGGTGGGGGTCAAAGGTTCTTCTTGGAAGCGTTCACTGAAACAGGCAAGGATGTTGCGATGGGCCAAGTAGACCACCCCATCTCCCACATCTAACATAGCATCACAGAAGCGCCCCGCCGCCCTCTGCTGGTTTAGAGAGGACAGCACGTGTTGTGCATGATCGCCACCTCGTGGATGCATCTCGCACTACAGTGGAGACTGATACTAAACTCGGGACACAACGGTATGACCACTTCATATGCGACCAGGAATGTCTGAAAAATAAAACAATAACACTTCAGCATGCAACTAATGACGGCATTACAAAAAAAATAAACCTGCTCGTATCATCAATGCACGACTGTTCATATGTTCATATTCAGTCACATTAAATATTAACATAACGGACATAAAGTGGCCTTTATTCAAATTAATATTTTGGATTTTGAATTCCATTTAACTAGTATTTGAACCGTTTCCATTTATATTTATGTCCGGGATGTTTTTACTAAACTGCTCCTATACGGATCATGTCAGGTATTAAACAAAAGTTGCTTTAATAAATTGCCTATTTTATTTTAGACAGAGTGCTTCGAATTGTAGCAAACCCCTTAGCTACAGTGTATGCCTCGACGTTTACTATACAACACATATATTTAAAGACGCTCCCTTAGCTCTGCATGCACCAGAGAGCAGCATTCTGACACACGTTTTCAGCATGATTAATATATTATTCAGTCGCGGTTGCTGGGAAGAGTTATCTATTTCCATTACCTCATAATAAAGCGTAGAAAACAGTAGCTAAGCTACATGCACCTTGTTGTTTCACACTCATACAGATACACACACCCAACAGGGCCAGGCCTCCACAAAGTGCAGAAGGAAAAGGATGTGACGCCGTTTGGACCTCAAACTCCGCGAAAAACACCATTCGTCCAGCATGGAACAACTACTGTAAACACGGAACATAACTAACTGAGCCTACAGAGGTATTTATCTACAAACAGAAATATATTCAGCAACGCGCCAATTTAATTTATATTTATTCATTCGTGTAAATTAGCTGGGATGCAAAGACAACGGGAGATAACACAGTATAGTTAACTGTCTTAACTCCGTGTAACAATAAGTCGACCAACCAACTCACTGGAATACAGCGTCTGTGTTTTTGGCTCACACACTCACTCGCATGCTGTATGTTAGCTTGTTTGTTAGCACCTACCCGGGGCTGTAAACGTGTCATAGTAGCTGGCTACTAATGTTTATATTATATATAGAGAGAGTATCCCGTTAGTACAGACACGAAAGTGAAACTTCACCTTATTTCCACATCGGGGGGGTAAGTTTCCTCTTATCTTGGCTGAATACAACAAGGCTGTACTGTAGTGTACACATGTACCCACCAAGTTAGCCTAGCTATAGCCTCAGGTAAGGTAGCGTACGAGCTAATATTGTTGTAACAATAACCTTTACGTTAGTTCAGAGACTGGTGATTGATTGCACTTTGACGACTTCGTTCTAATATGTATTATTAGATGTTTACGATTGACGAATGGGCGGAGCGGAGGTTCCCTTCATAAAATAGCGAACACTAGCCAACCACTTTCAATAAATGTGCAGTAGCTAGCTACAAGGGAAGGCAAGCACAACGCATCGCATGCTTTGTAGGTGGGATAGTTTAACATTTTAATTGGTTAAACTTTTACCTGACCTGAACGTTACAGGCTACAGTAATGTGTTACTCCCATCACTGCCTGTGCTGTTACTTTTGACTAGTGCAAGCAAGCATCAATCATTGTATTGTATGTCTTTCCAGGAGATGCAAGATTCTGGTGAAACTTAATTCTGAGATGTTTTGCTTGTCTCATCCTAGGGCTTCCCCGTTTGTACAGGAATCATGAAGGCAAATAAATACGTACAAGCCAAGGGCTCTGCAAAGTCCACGAAGTGGAAGGGTGCGAAAGGCTGCAGACAGAATGTTAAGTCTTCTGATGGCCTCACTTCATTGGACCTGGTGGTGGCACAAAAGTATCAAACCGATGTGAGGAAGAAACACAAAGTCAAGAGACTTCAGATGGAGCCCAAGCATGTTTCTGGCTCAAAGACAAACTCTGATAATCAGTCTGGACTTCAGAAGTCCTATGCTCATACCAATGGCAATGGCAGCTCAACAGTTACAATGGACAAGGAATCTGAGGAGTCCCAGGACTGGAATGCATATGCCCAGTACGTTCTTGGAAATGAAGCACAAGCCTCAGATAGCATGCAGAATTTTGGCCCGGGTAGATTGGAAAGAGAGTCTTTCATTCACTGTGCAGAGAGAAATGATCATAAAAACCATGCAGTGCTCGTCATGCAGAAGAGTCAGGTAATCTCGACTGAAGACTTAACATTCCTGTGAAAATTAACTGTTCAAAATGATCTGGTTCAGGTCTACATATAATGCAGTGCAAACGTATATATATTTCTTTCATAAGATAGTATTTGTCTCTTGCAGACCTTGTGTTTCCGTGGGAAGTGCCTTTTGACCTGCCTGTATGGTCGTGTGGAGGTAATGGGATTTACCATTGAGGAGGGCCAGCAGTCGTACCCACTGTTTTCTCCCGCTTCCCATTGCCCGTTGACCATCACAGCTCTGGGGGCCTCCGAAGACGCCAGAGATGAAGGAATGGGGGCTACTGAAATCCTCCGCAAGTATCTTACAACAGGTAAAAGCTTTAGGTACTCACTTGTCATAATATTGTAGCTTTGTGTGTGTTAACCACTTATGCCCTAGTTTAAACATTTTGAAAATATCCCACAACTCAGCCCACAACTCAAGATCTGTGGGGGCGACAACATTCTTTTATTATTATTATTATTTATTATTTTATATCCCACGATTTTGCAACCCATTTTTCACCCAGTGTCAATTATCTAATGTAATACTGGGCGCTACACTTCCTCTGCCAACCTGGGGGGGCAGCGGACTGACCTCATACCTCCTTCTATGCATGAGGAGTCCAAGCTCCTCACAAGCTTTGTGAGGGTACCTACCCTAGGGGACACGGGGAGAACATGCAAACTCCGCACAGAAAGGCCCTTTCGCCAACCCCACCTCGGGTATGGGCACTGATGACGTGGAGGAGGAGACACGCCGCCAGCACCCACAGCGTCCCCAGCGGGAAACGAACCCAGGACCTTCTAGCTGTGAGGCGACAGCACTACCACTGTGCCACCGTGCCCGGGGCGACAACATTCTAAGGACATGCGCAATATGCGGATGCCAGGGTTCAAAGTTTGCACTAAAACAATTAATTTTTTTCTCTTGTCACCATTGTATCTGTTGCTTCTTCCTCCAGCACAACAAAATAAGTTGGTGAAAAGGATAAGTCGGAAATCATCTGTGATTCTTCTGGAGCCTATGGAGACGGCCCTTACACGGTTCCTCTCCAGCTTCACGGAGCTCAGTGAATTATTCAGCCCTCCAGTGGTGAGTTGACTTCACATTTTTGACCAACAAATTACATTTGATTTTAAACAGTTTTAAATAATCAAGCTTTGAGACATTGAGGTAAGTAATGCTCAACAGAATCCATTGTCCTTTCTGGTTTGTAGGCTGAGCTCATGTCAGCTGTGCTGGACACACCACTCAACGGCTTGGGTGTGGTTCCGTTGGTCGATACCGTACCAGGACTCATTGTGTCACAGAGCTTCAAAGATGCTCTCAATACAGTGGTCAGCGCTTGCCGAGGTAGTACACAAATAACAACATGAGATAGATTATATGGCATTTCATTTGAAATCACTTATTGAACTTTTCATATGTATCAGACATGAACAAATATAATGATTTTCTATTTAATATACTTGTAACAACTATAACTGTTCTCCATTTCTGTAGATTTATAAAAACTAGTGACCTTTAAGCTTAGAAATGTACTCAAGACATGTCATTCACAGGAGACATGGATGGCTGTGCAGTGATCCTTGTCTGCGGATCCAAGAATGTAGGGAAGTCGACGTTCAACCGCATCCTCATCAATACTTTATTAAATCAGTAAGCTATCCTTCCAACAACAACGCAAAATATTGCTTTGGTACTCCCATCATCACTTGAAACAGTATGAGGTTTTCAGTAGTAAACCAATCTTGTGTGTTTTGGCAGCACCACTTGTATAGATTACTTGGAATGTGACTTGGGACAAACAGAATTCACCCCCTCTGGCTGTCTCTCCATGTCTACTGTTCGAGAGCCACTTCTGGGTATGTTATGTCATTACTTTGTATCTGTCATGTATCAATTGGATACACTGATTCCTTTGTTTTTGTAATAGGGCCATTTCACTTTCAAATATGTTGGGTCATTTTAATGTCTGCTCTGGCGTTTGTGAGGAATACAAGAATGCTTGCCCCAAAGGTTCACTCAGAACCTCATAAAGGTCACCATCAGGTATTCCTAAACGTTACCTCAGTAAAACTATCCCTAACCCTAAAGCCTAAACATATTCCTAACCGTAACCCCATTAAAACAAATACAAGAACCGCTGGGGGGCGAGTGTATTTTGGGGCAAGCCTTCCTTCCATTTGAGCACCCCAGACAGTTCAGTTGCTTGATTCAAGTTTTTGATATATGATATTCATTTTTTTATCAGACATGCCTCCTTCCTATATTAAGTTACTGTAACGTCAAACTCAATTTTAACCATTTTAGATTAATTGAAAACACCTGTCCTTGGTTCTGACTGATATTGACCTTCTAATTTAGGGATGTTCCGAAATTATAGGCCGCATGATTATTATCGACAGATAATGGCATAAAACTGAAAACATCTGAAAATATTGGTTTCGGTTTTATGCATGCTATTTTACAGAAAACAAATCTACAGCAGAAGAAGCAACTTGTTTGTTTTACTGTCTGTTGCCTGAAGGTCTGAACTGATTTAATAAGTTGTATTTTTCTATGCACTGTGTATACATAACATGCTGGTGTGTCTGTGACCTAACAACATCACAGTATTATATTAGATTAATTACATATTTACTTGTATTGATATATCTATTTTATTTTATTTCATATGTCACAGTTTACTTTTGGTGAAAAACGCCTGCATAATTGGTTGATATCGGCAAACCAATATTGAACATCCCTACTTAGAATACATTTGAGGGAATGAAACGAATAACAAATGAAAAAAAATTATTGGAAAAACACGGCCCCTCGTGCATTAGGGCAATATCAGTGACCAGAACCAAGGACAGGTGTTTTTGATGAATCTATCATGGTTACAATGGGTTTGTAATAGGAAGTAGGGGGGGGGAACTACTAATTTAGAAAGAATTAGGTATAATCGCCCTCAGGTCTTAATGGGTTGGGGTTCTTCTCCCTGCCTTCAGGTCCTCCTTTCAGTCACCAGCGCGGACCAGAGCACATGATGTACTATGGTCAGACGTCATGTGAGACGGACCTGGACCGCTACATGGAGATCCTCAAGTCCTTGTGGCATCGTCGACCACAGAGAAGGGAGACCACCGTCGTCATCAACACCATGGGCTGGGTCAAAGGTCAACAACTTTAATTTTGGAATTGAGAGGAGCCTCCTCCCAGACTGCAGCTAAAACAAATTGAGCATAACAGTATTATCCATCCATATGATCCGTGATTTAAAGTATGATTTATACATGGTTGCGCACGATTGTTGACACCGAAAATAGTCCATCTACAAACTCATGAGTCATGACATGTCGACTTGAGCTGTGACACTTTTTTGACCGTGATCTAGTGGTGGCTTAGTGGTCTATTATAGGTCAATGAGCGAGGCTCTTAACTTGAAAGCCGCTTTGTCCGGAAACAGTTGAGTCAGGTAGTAAGTTGTTTTTTCGTTTTTTTTTTTGTCGCCGGATCGCTACCGGAGTGTTATGAGGGAAAACTGGACGCAGCTGATCACCGTAATTGTTATTAATTAACCATGTGTGTTTTGGTTGTTTGCAGGTCTGGGATTAAAGTTGCTAGTGGACATGATACGCTTCTTCCCAGTCTCGCACGTGGTGCAGCTTGGTCACAGCGGATTTTCCCACTGTCCTGTCCTCACTCCGGAGTTTCTGAGAACAGCCCATGGGTGGCAGACACACCCCCCTGCACAGGCTGCTCTAGACGAGTTTACAGAGAGTCACAGTCCACCTAAAAGTTATGTCCACATCTCTGTACAGTCAGAGTTTAAAGATGTAACCACACATGGAACAGCGTAAGTACACAACTGCACTGCTCAGTGTTGGCAGCATTCCCTTTAAACGGTTCACAACACAAGTGCTCTCACCAGCTGACATAGATTCCAGGAAGTGTGTATAGAATGCCCCATGAATATACCTTCAATATGTCATAATGAATTTGTCTTTTCTATCAGTAACGGATGAAATGAAAAATGTGTTTTAGATCACATTGTTTTCATCTTTCTTTCAGTATTATAATCCAATCGCAATTTTCTTCCTGTGAAAGTAAATATGATGCATGTGGCCGAGCTGCACCACGTGCACACATGATCGTTGTAGCTCGGACGTAATCAATTCCAACCAGTAATATTGTGACAAAGACAAATAGTGTAATCAATCTTCGACCTATCCTTCACCAGAGGTTGGTACTGTATCCCGTTATAGCAGTTATCTTCTGCTATATAGAAACCTGGTGGCTGTTTTACAATTTCATTTTACAGCTAAACTGTACGTTAAAATATGTTTCTGAAAACATTTGAGGAGATGTAGCATGGATGACCTCTTATTCTTTGATTAGCACTGTCTAATTTGATAGTTTTTAACCAATAACCGTAGTTGTGATTGATTGGCTGAGAGACACATGGCTCTGTGATCAATGTTAATGCCCCACCACCTCCCTATCATGTTTCACAGTCAATACGTCTTGTCTGTGAGTTAGATACTGTAAGTAGATACTTGCCTTTTGAAAGTTAGATACTTGCAAAATGACATTTCAACAGTCCTACCCAAGATACACACCCCTGTGCCCCCGCACAAGTGCTGTTTTTCTTTTACTACTACTAACTTAGTACTTTGTTCACTAAAATAGTAATTGCCGTAATTTCCAGACTATAAGGCGCACCTGAATATAAGCCGCACCAGCTAAATTTAGGGAAAAAAACAAATGTGTACATATACAAGCCGCACTGGACTATAAGCCGCAGGTGTGTACCATATAAGGTCCCCTAGTGGCCATTAGCTGTAAAAGTCCATAGATTAGCCACATCGTTGTATATGCCGCAGGGTTCAAAAAGCATGGGGGGAAAAAGTAGCGGCTTATAGTCCGTAAATTACGGTAAGTGTTAATTAAATGACCACTAGCATGAACAGACATACACACCTTTTGTGCATGCATGTCTAAACTGATGTTTATTGATTTTGATAGGAAACTCCAGCGAAGTAATGAGCAAAGAGAACTATCACTGCTGGCCTACCTCAGTCAGCTGCAGTCTCCTGATCCCAGTCCTATTAGACCTCTGCACTGCCTTATACCCTACCAGGTACATAAGAAAGCCCTTTTCAGGCAATTGATCATTATTTTTTAACAAGTTTCATTTTCAGTTTTCACATCCAATGAACCTGTTAAAACAGGAAAAGCAACTGACATTTCAGATTTTTCCGTTGGCTATTCAAAAATAGCAGATAGAAGTGAGAATTACGTACTGATTTAGAAGGCATTTGTAGAATCAGCCTCAGGTTATAGTAACTTAATGGTAATTAAGTTAATGTCTATACTTTTTTTTAAAACCCTAACCCACAATAAATAAGCTTAGAAATGAATGAACAATACCTCAACTACAAAATCCTTTCACCATGGCAGTTGGCCATGGTGAAAATATGCTATTTCATTTAATTCTCTTATTGTAATGTAGTCTGCTGCATAATCAATATCTTGATTATGGAGTATAATGGCATTTTTGCCTGTAATTATTAGGTTCTGTAATATCTTGGAACACATCTCATGGGTCCAATTAGGGTTTGGGCCTGTCATTTAAAAAGAAATGTTGGATCTAGGAACAAATTTCATAGGTCTGTTGTGGGTTGTGTGCGTCATTTCGTACTCGCCCACAATTACTGAGGAAACATGTTTCCTTAATGTTAAACATGTTTCCACTTATGCATTTTGGGTTCGTGCCGTTCATACTATGAAGACATTTGAGTTGATCACATCAGTTCCATTGTTTTCTTTCTTAAAAACAATACCAGGGGCGGAAAACGTACCGACCTAGCTTAGCCTTTGTATTGATTGAGAGCAGGGCGAAGACTAGAGCAGCGCCTATGGTTCAGCAAGACAAATACAATTTAGGAAAAAAATATTAATCATAAAGTATTTTTCTTCCACAAATGTATGTGATTGTGCTTGTTTCTATCCTTGAATATTTTGGGATCTCATTGCTAGATTTTGAGAAAGCAATGGGCTTGTTGCATACACATATCTGGCAATTAATCATCTCTCCTATTGGGACATTTTGTGTTTATTTTGTATATATGTATAGTGGCTTTCTATAAATATATTATTTGTTTTTACCTATTCCTATAGGTTCCCCATTCAGCAGTGGCTATAGGTGTGACCCACTGTGAGGTGGCACCCAATCACGTGCTTTATGCTGCCAATGCCAGCTTGGTGGGCTTGTGCTGTCTGGGAGAGAAGGTAACCAGTAAAGGAGGCCCAGCCTTGCTGTCCCAGACACCTGTCTGTCCATGCGTGGGCTTAGGTATGTATAACATCACACTTTCATGTAAAGCCAACTCTCTTCCGTGCTGTTATCGGCCCAACTCGGCCGTGGAACGAGTTTGATAGTCTCCTGCCGACAGCTTAACGTCTGCACTGCCCTATCAACGGGTCGGACTTCTAGTCGGACGTTGATCGTCAACCAGACTGACTTGTTTGGTCGGAGTCCGACAGCCTAAGCCTGTCATTGGCCCTGGGCTGTTGAAAAGTGTTTTGTTTTGGCACAGAATAGATATGGAGTAGATATGAAAACAAGCCCAAAAGAAGCGACCTCACCACTTGAGCCCTATTACATCAGCCATTTTCAAAAAATAATATCTTAAAGTTGAAAGCAAGCCCAAAAAAGCAACTACACCTCAGAAATAACTATGAATATTTACAAGCGGCTTTACAGGAAAACAAGTCCAAGTCCAATGTTGCTTATAATAAGCGGACCTGGCAACGCTGGTAGGCTACTTTTGCCTCCTGGTATGGTGTGGAGGTGAATCTGAATGCATTGTGATGTCGGATGACTTTTAAATGCCAACTAATGCCAACAGTCTAGCAATCTGAAATGTTATGGTGTAAAGTAGTATGTTTGGTGGTCAAAAAGTATTTAGTTAAAGATATTTAAGCCGCGGACAAAGCCAACTCTTGCTGTGATAAATCATGACAATAAAAACAATGTTTTATGACAATGTCAT
>OOFJ01031467.1:2066-12810 GCA_900323375.1 Benthosema glaciale
TGGATGATGCGTCTTTCCTCTCCAAGTTCTTATTCTGGTGGTTCAGCAGGTAGGATTGTCTGACGCAGACACTAATAGAACATGTATACCACATACCAGTATAGTGGTGAAGGTGGAGAAGTGGTTCTCAGACACTAATAGAACATGTATATATACCACATACCAGTATAGTGGTGAAGGTGGAGAAGTGGTTCTCAGACACTAATAGAACATGTATATATACCACATACCAGTATAGTGGTGAAGGTGGAGAAGTGGTTCTCAGACATCCACGTCCCCAAGGACACCCCACATTCTTGCACTTGGCTTTTGAGATTTTGACATTTCCCAACATTTTGCAACGTGTTTTCCAATAAGCCAAAAATAACAGTGTAGTGTTTTTGTGTACAGTTTGGTGGTGCAGGGCTACCGCTCTCCTCTGCAGGCAGAGGACCTGTGGTCTCTGAGGGAGGAGGACAGCTCGGAGAAGATCATCTCACAGCTGGAGAAGGACTGGTCTCAACAGTACGCCAAGCTTCAACAGTAAGACCATTACTGTAATATACTGTACCTATCTGACTGGGCTCAACAGTACGCCAAGCTTCAACAGTAAGACCACTACTGTAATATACTGTACCCGTCTGACTGGGCTTTAGTCCACTTGCCAGAATGTGAACGCCGGGAATCCATTCCAAGCATTAGTGTTGCACAAAAACACTTCTTGGGCTAAAAAACTACCATACCCGTCAACACAAATGTGCTTAGTCAGCACATTTGTGTGCACATTTGTGCTTGGAATGGATTCAGCATCATGAAAACCCCCTAGTTAGACATGTCACATGCTACATAAAGCATGATGAAATTTAGATTTATTTTTTGCCTTCTATAGGTTGTTAATGGTATAGTCACATAGTATGCCAATTATGAAAATTGCTCAACATATGCAAGTTAGCATCCGGCAGTTTCTACATGCTGGGGACCCCTACTCAACCTTTCTAGTTCTAACATAAAACCTTAGTGTACTCAACATGTCCGGGTTCACAATGGGGCTCTATGGGCTGGCAAGTAGACTACTTAGCAGTACGCCAAGCTTCAACAGTAAGACCATTACTGTAATATACTGTTCCCATCTGACTGAGCTCAGTAGTACACCAAGCTTCAACAGTAAGACCACTACTGTAATATACTGTACCCATCTGACTGGGCTCAACAGTACGCCAAGCTTCAACAGTAAGACCATTACTGTAATATTACTGTACCCGTCTGACTGGGCTCAGCAGTACGCCAAGCTTCAACAGTAAGACCATTACTGTAATATACTGTACCCATCTGACTGGGCTCAGCAGTACGCCAAGCTTCAACAGTAAGAGCACGTCTACTGTAATACTGTAACCCATGCATGGGCAACTGGCGGCCCAGTTGGCCGCCATCACTTTGCGGCCCTCAGGTTCATAACATCATAGCATTGATATATTATTGATTTCAGCTAATTACTATAGCTAATTATTAAAATATATATTTTATGTCCAATGTATTTGTATTTAGTTAAAAAAAAAAAAAAAAAAAACTATAAGTAAATGCATTTGAAATTAAATAAAAATTCTGCTTTTCAGGATTCCAATTCCAAAATAGCAAGAAAATAAAAAAATCAGGATTTCAATTAAAATATAGCAAAAAATAGCTGATCTACAAGCTCAAAACGTGTCGCACTGCACAAATAATAAATAAATAAACAAACAAACAAACAAACAAACAAACAAACAAACAAACAAACAAACAAACAAACAAACACAGGTCTGACATGTCAGTCAGTCAAACAAAAATCACACCTCAATCGGTAACCCATTGTTGTTTATCGCAACCTGTGAAACCTCACTGGCTGAACCATCTATGTTTATTCCCCTTGTTTGAGTTGAAAATGTGCATTTCTTACCTCATAAAACCTTTGTGAATGCCATTCTCACCATTGCCATTGTGGCTTACACCAGTTTTATTTCCCAATGCAAGCCACACTTTACAATGTTTTGTATGTTTCATACTGTGGATAAGCGGTTGAAGATGGATGTATATATATTTTATTTTAGCTTCTGCAAAGTTAACAGCTCGTTTGATTGACATGTAGTTGGCGAGTTACATTCCAGGGCAGTTTTCCTGTTGGCTTGTGCTCCCAATCTATTTTTTTATTTTTTTATCACTTTTTTTATTTCTTTTTCAAAAAAACATTATACAAAAACAAACACACAAAAAAAAAACTCCATCAAAAACAAAAAGGATGCAAAGAAAATAAAAGAAAAGAAAACACAGCACGTCAATATCATTCCAGTCCACCTATGAGCCCAGGTTTTTCTCCTCCCAATAAGTCTAACAGTCCCCACTTCCCTCCTTATATACTGTCCATTTCCACCAACCATCGAATCTATTTAGATTTATAGTTTTATTCATAGTCTTTTGAATAAGCGTTTTGATGCGTTGTGAGCTTGTGGATCTGCTATTTTCAGCATGCAACCAAGTGTAAAATCTGCCATTATAGCGCCATCAAGGCCCACCAAAATATTTTTTTTCGACAAAATCAACTAAATAAAATTAGACTCGAAGATTAAAAATTAAACTAAAACTTTTCAGATGACTAAAATATCGTAGCCTTCTTAAACGAATGGCCTAAGTCATTATTCAAGTAAAAAAAACCAAAAGGAATAAAAAAAAACCCATCCAAAACAAAACTATATTTCAACTTTTATAACAATTTCTGACCACTAAAAATAACAATACAAATAGCACTGTCTGTCAGTTATGTAACATAAAAGGATTCAATAGGATTACCTAATTTACTGCTGACAGCCTAAGAGGTCACAAGATTCACAAAACCATGTGACTTACAGTAGGCCAAAGAATTGCCTATTTTGTCTGAAGTCACAAACTTGAGATAGGCCATTTTACTAAAAGAGGCGGGATCAGTATGATCCTTTTCCATTAGGACTTTGTGTATGTATTTTGTGTATGGCTTTTTGTGCCTTTATTGATAGTTACAATGAAGACAGACAGGAAAGAGGGAGAGAGAGAAGGGGAGAGACATGCAGCAAAGGTCATCATGAACGGGACTCGAACACGCGACGCGCTGTCAGGCCAATATGTGTGGCATGCGCCCGGACCACTTGGCCAGCGGGCGCTCCTTTTGTACAACATTTTATGGCGATTTATGTTTTTTTTTATTTTATTATTTACTAATAGTCCTATACTAGACACCCACAATCCTTGCTGTAAATCTTACGGCTGCATTGCGGCCTCGCCTCCTCTCCATTGGCAGGAACGGGCATGGCGTGAGCGGGGCGTCCTGGTGCTCGTCGGGGGCCACCAGGCTGACGGAGCAGACGCAGCTGCTGAAGAAGCTGAGGAGGGAGCAGAGCTCCGGCTTCTACCTCATCCGCACGCTGGCGCGGAGCTTTGGGCCCTACTTCCTGACCGGGACCCTCTGCCTGATCTTCCACGACGCCTTCATGTTTGCCATACCTCAGGTGCTCAGGTCAGTGTTTGTGTTTGTCTACTTACAGTAGGTCTAGGATGTCTACTGTAAGTAGACAAAGAAAATCAGGCCACAAAGAAAAACAGGTCACGTGATCTTTTTTTTTCTTTTGTAAATCTAGCTAACTGTTACTATAATGGGATTTCCAGTCACTTTGAAGAGGAAATTAACACACTTCTTGAATAATATTTTTGAATAAAAACTAAGCTCTTCTGTTGTGTGGTGGTAACAAAGTCTACTGAGGACTTTGACCTATGTAGCTATCAGTTTCAACACGTTCCTTAACTTTTTATCGCTTTTAACCTAGCACCTTTGAAAAATGCATAAATAGAATTATCATAAAAAGCATATAGAATTAATACCCTACTTGATCATTACTACAGTGTCACAGAGAAGCAAAAAAAAAGCAGATCCACTCGAAATGCGGCGCAAAGCTGGTCATGAAAGTGAGATTTGATTGATTTATAAGGCATTTGTAAGAATTGGCCTCAGGTCAAACAGCAGACCTAAAAGCTCGAAACACGTCACAAAGCAGCTACTTTCACTACTTCCTTTGCGTGACACTATTGTATGACAAAGAAGATACAAATTGGTTAAATGTACAACAACAACAACAACAACAACAACAAAGAATTTTTGAATTATAGTTCAAATGTTGTAGATACAAGGTTTCAAGAAGAATGAAGTCAAACACTTTCTTTCTCTCTCTCTCTCTCAAAAGTGGAACAAACAATCAAGATAAAACATTACAATAATAAATATGTAAACATTTGACATTAACATTAACACTTTGAATATAATACTATCTTGTGAAACAATAAAAAGGATTGTTCATTTTCTTTCTTTTCAGTTACGGTATACAACCATATTTGTTGACAGCAGTATTTCAATGTAATAGCATTCATACTGTATGTATATATAATATCTCTCTCTCTGTCTCTGTGCTCCATGCAGCCTGCTGCTTGCCTTCATGCGGGACATGGAGGCTCCGCTGTGGAAGGGCTACCTGTACGCCTTCCTCATGTTCCTGCTGTCCAGCCTGCAGTCCCTGTTCAACCACCAGTACATGTACAGCTGCTTCACCGTGGGCATGCGTGTCAAGACCGCCGTCATGGGCCTGGTCTACAGGAAGGTAGGTGTAGAGAGGGCAGGGAGCACATGTATAATAGCACACACAATGCTTAGCGGCAGACTAGATGTACTCCTATGGGGTCTGGGACTCTCGAGTGTGCACATTTTTGAGGGGTGCCCCTCCAACGCCTGGCTTTCCGAAATTACGTCATGTTGCAGTCAAGTCTATGTAGTCAAGTCTATGTAGACTTGACTGTGTGTGCGTGCGTGCGTGCGTGCGTGCGTGCGTGTGTGCTGCAGTGGTCAATGGGTCATAAGGGGTCAATAGGTCCTACTCTAAACAGACAGACAGACGGACACAGGGACACATATAGCCATTTAAAGGAGCGGTGTGCACCGCTCAAAAGTACTATTGTGCGAAGCACAAGAATTAATGGCGTGTGTGTGCCTGTGTGTGTGTGTGTACGTGTGTGTGTGTGTGTGTGTGCGCGTGTGTGTGTATGTTTGTGAACCGCCATACAGTCTCTAGTGATCAACAACGCGGCACGGCGCCAGTGCACCGTGGGAGAGATCATCAACCTGGTGTCGGCCGACACCCAGAAGCTCATGGACTTTGTGGTGTACTTCAACGCCGTGTGGATGGCGCCCATAGAGATCGCCCTCTGTCTCTACTTCCTCTGGCAGGTTAGTGGATATGAAGCAACACACAACACACAGCTATGGTTCCGATTCCTTAACGGGACTCAAACTCGCGATGCACTGCCAGTCCATTTATGTGCCTATAGGTGCCTGGACCACGGCCCAGGCCACGGTCCGATTTCTTACCGGTTCTCTTTACTTGATTCCTTTAGGGGACCCTCACAGGTCTGTAACTCTGAGAGTGTACCAATGGTTTCATTTGTACTGATTTGCATGGACTTCCGCACTAGAATGGTTTGAGAAATAAGCAATCTGCAAGAGATGTGTTTGTGAACTTTATAACATGTGCGTGCAGTCACTTTCGGCTCAAACTTTAGCAAGTAACATGAATAAATGAGATAGAATGGTTTTATTCTCCGGACCCACCCTGAGAGGGAAGGGAGCTGAGGACAGGCCATATCAAACTTGTGTTACGTCTCAACCTGAATCATATACTGGTCTTGATTATAGCAACAGTTACCAAACCAAGACATCATGTGCTCAGGATTCATCGATACAAAATATCACATATAATACAAAAACAATCATAAACATATGTACTGTATACTTCAATACACACATTGTTAACTTCAGACAGAGATTTATTAGAAATAAAGTGTGTGAGAAAGACTGGAGCCTCAAAAGATCAACAGCCCTGAATGTCATCATAGGTTACAAGCTATCTACTCCTGTACCACAGCTCTCCTAATCTGAGTTCCCAGAAGTTTTATTTCTCGCCACTAGGGGGGGCGAGACTCCTGGTTCGGACTGTCACGATCTGCGAGTTACGGCTTTGTTAGCAGCATGCACCTGGCCTTTATCTACAGTAATCATGTTTTAGTGGTTGAGTGGTTTAAACATTCTAGGAATCTATAAGTATGTGCATAAATGTATATGCACACCAGTGTTAATATGGAATGTGCTGGTCCTAGTTATGGGTGGTCCTTTAAATAAAAGCATTATTTTGAGAACCACCGGTGTTATAATTTTATGGCAGCCGTGGAGTCCACATACCAGCTCCGACAGTGTGATAAAAAAACGGTTCTGGAAACTAGCTGTTCCAAATGTGATGGACCCGTTCGTGGTTTCTCAATGTTGGGATTCCAACCCTACACAGCACTGCACACGGTGAGTGTCTGTGTTGGAATCGCAATGTTCTATTTTCACTCCTGGCTCTGTGTCGAAGTGTCCTTGAGCAAGACACTTTTAAGCCCTATAACTGCTCCTGATGAGAAAGTTGATGCTTTGCAGGTTGATGCTTTGAGGTCAGTCAGTGTGTGAATGGGTGAATGTGTAATGCGTTGTAAATCAGCACTTTGGATGTCTGTCTCTCTCTCTCTCTCTCTCTCTGTGCAGCATCTAGGCCCGTCTGCCTTGGCTGGCATTGCCACTGTGATCCTCATTTTTCCTCTCAATGGATTCATTGCTAAGATGAGGAGCAAACTGCAGGTGATGGAAGGAATAACGGTGCCACGCACGCACGCACGCACGCACGCATGCATTCTCAAACATAGACACCCTATGGGACAGGTGCGCAGACAACACGTATACATTACACACTCTCAGCTTGTCTGTTTCCGCTATTTGTAAGTATTTAGGGACTACAATATTATGCAAGTATATAAGTATAGCCTCTAAGTGGTTAAGTCAAGTCCTGCTGGTGTCGTTGCTGCGTCTGGTTCCCATGCAGCTGGTTCAGATAGAGGGCTATGGCGTGCCATGCAGTGAGTGTGCGCTGTTCCCTCTGCTCTGGACAAACCACCACAGTAAATAAAGCTTGTTAAACCAGATATACGCTCTTTGTTTACTCGCTGCCACTCAAATACACCACGTTTGGCAGAACTACCCCCGTCATTAGGAGAATTAGTAAAGACAGCCCTTACACTCGGCCTCCAACCAACAAACCATGAATGAGACGGTTTGTAAAAAAAAAAGGAAAAGAAAAATGCCAACGTTGCACTAGCAGCTAGGACCGGTTATTTCTCGACGACGACCAGTGATGGAAGAAGTACTCACATTTTTTACGTAAAAGAAGAATACAAGAATACAGAAATGTGGAAAAAATACACATTTTCAATACCTGTCGCCCTTTTCAGAGTTTTTCCATTTAGATTTACGTAGCCTTTTACTTAACTCAAAATCCCTTTATATTCCTTAATAAACCCATTGAAACCAGGAAAGCATATGTGTCGTTTTATATTTTAGCTGCATAGCACATTGGTTGGCTATTAAAAGAATTGTAGATATACAAGCTCATATTGCGTCATGGTTGTAGATCTGCTATTTTGGAGAAATCATGAAAATGTGTGCAAAGTGAATATTTTTTAACTCAAATCTTTGCTTCTGGGGTTCCCTGGAGCTAAATGTTTTGAGATGGGTGCCAAATAGCCTACATTGTGGTGGTCCTTAGATTTAAAAGGCATTTCTAGAATCAGCCCTGTGTCTTAATGGGTTAACTCAACATCCACCTCATGTCTTCTTAATCAATGCCCATGATGATCCCACCCCCCCAGGAGGTCCAAATGAAGTTCATGGACGGACGGATCAAGCTCATGAACGAGATCCTGAGCGGCATCAAGATCCTCAAGTTCTACGCCTGGGAGCGGGCCTTCCTGGACCGCGTGCGAGGCCTGAGAGAGAAGGAGCTCAACGCTCTGAAGAAGTCCCAGATCCTCTACTCCGTCTCGCTGGCCTCCTTCAACTCCTCCACGTTCCTGGTGAGGAAGCTAGTGCGTGTCAAGTCACACCATATACTCTATGGAACATACTATAATCGTTGCTGTCTGCTGGGCAGAAATATCTTATCTCCATGTTTTAAGTTTTTGTGTTTTTGTTTGTTTTTGGTGTGTTGTAAATGAATAGCCTAATAAAATTGATCATACTACAGCATCACACAAAAGCATCGACGATGGCAGATCTACAAGCTCGAAAACGTGGGGAGAAGCAGCGCGTTTGAGCTTGCCGATCTGCTATTTTAGCAATTCTTTATTAGAATCCTCAGAAGTAAACGTTTTGGACCTAATATCCACCCGACAGAGTTGATGTGTTTCTTAATGTGGTTGTGAAATCCCTCGGGAATAATCAAGTACGGTATATTACATGCTAATCCCACTCACTTCCTGCGTGTGTGAGATGATATAAGCAATGTAATGATTGTTATTTCCTTGCAGATAGCATTTTCCATGTTTGGGGTCTATGTGTTGATCGATGACAAGAACGTACTGGACGCTCAGAAAGTGTTTGTCTCCATGGCGCTGATCAACATCCTGAAGACACCACTGAGTCAACTGCCCTTTGCAATGAGCACCACCATGCAGGTGAGAGGAGAAGGGTTTTCCTTCTTAACCATCACTTACTGCTGTTAAATATAATGACCACCATCATGCAGCTCAGAGGTGTGGGATATAGTCCATTATAGCTCTTTGGTAAACAGAAAATGCTTTTTCTGGTGAAATTGGACGTGATGACACAAAGAAATGGAACATTGGAACTGGAACACTATCAAATTAAAGCTGATGAATGGATAGTTTCTCCTAATTGGATGAAATTGGCAACCCACATTTATTTTCTGTTTAATAAAGAGCTGGAGAGACAGAGAGACACCAGTTACTGAACAAATACAGTATATAGTATATAGCAATGATTACTATCAAAATATAGAACTTAAGCAACCAACAGCAGACTTAAAGTGGTATTATTTTAACTTTTTGGTAAATTAAAGGCTGTGTTGTCCAATATGTATGGTAGAATACTATTATGGCAGGTACACTATAACCTATACAATTAGGGTAGTTGCATTTGGTCTCTCTGCTCTTCTATTGAGACATTTATAGATCCTGTGTGTGCCTATAGGTTTGTCATGACCTTTGACACCATCCTGTTTCTGGTTTGATCCATTCCAAATCTTTACCTTTGAAGGTCGGTGTCTCCCCTGAGCAAGCAGGCAGGCTCTATTACCTCAGTGGTAAAAAATAAAATAAAAAATAAAATCAGCTCTTGTGCAGGAAACCTGGCTAAGATCCAGGATAGAACAGGAACGTTACGTATAGTGGAGCTTTGATGCACACTCAATTACCAATTACAATCTCCTGCTTCTGTCGCCCCGAGCGCGACCTGCGGCTTTATCGCCGTCTTCCGAAAGTGAGATGATCTTGTAATCACCACCCCACATAAGCCCTCTGGCCGCGGCCATGTGAAGATAATGACAGCTAGCATTCATATAAGCTGTTTGTGGAGGTCAGCCCTCAGTAAGCGGAGCCGCCCGATGAGTAATGGTTTCTGTGGTGGACGGTTTGTCTTGGCGCAGGCCATCGTCTCCCTGAAACGTCTGGGGAAGTTCCTGTGCCAGGACGAGCTGAAGCCGGACAACGTGGAGCGCCTGCCTTACAGCCCCGGTAAGCAGAGAGAGAACTCTCGAAATGCACCCCACCCCCTGACTTTTATCACTTAAAATCCACTTTTATCACTTAACCAATTCAGGACGGGAACGCCTTTTGGAGTTTTAAGCATTGTGTTATCCAATTTCACGAGATCTGCAAGCTCGTAGCTCTGCACTTTAGTTTTTAACGCAAATCTTTGCTTCCGGGGGGTCCCTAGAACAACATATTTTCAGTCGGCGACCAATTGATGATATTCACACCGCAGCCATCTTGCCAGCAAGGTGCTAAGAAGGTGCAACTTCCCATTGACAGCCCATTCATCCAAACAGAAAAGTCCAATCTGATTACAACATCAAACTCACCAACATTGCAGCTATAGGGAAAGCTTGAATTTTCCTCTTTCTATCTGCAAAGTGTTTGTTTCTTAAAAATCCACCTTAGACAAGTTATGAGCTACTTCCTGTCAAGAAATACCTTACAGGTGATTTATTTTCTAAGTGTCAGAGTTTGGAAGCGCTCGTTATATGTAAAGCAACCTCCTGCTGCCTCCTGCATTATGTGCAAATTCAAAACAGGTGGTACACTGGGCTGTTGAGTGATATCCAACAAGCACTACCAAACTCTGAGACTTAGAAAATAAATCACTTGCCCAGTATTTATTGACAGGAAGTAGTTCACAACATGTCTAAGGTAGATTTTTCTGAAAGAAAAACTTTACAGATTGAAAGAGACATTTTGTAGAATCTGGTCTCAGTCCTAAATGGGTTAAACTCAGGTTGAACTTAACGCGTTCTTCCGGCTGCGGAGTCCCTCAGGGCTCGTACAGACGCCAACAACGCCAACGTCACACTGATAAGAAGCAGTGTGCACGCGCAGGCTCGCCAGTCCGGCGGCCAAAAAGAAACCGACCGCTCATTAGATGCGAGGTAAAAACTGGTCACTGACTGCACTCACGTGTAAAAATGATCTCTCGCTCTTACAATTTACAATTTACAATTTACAATTTAGGCATTTAGCAGACGCTCTTAATCCAGAGCGACTTACATAGGCATAACAAAAATACAAAATACAAATACAAAAATACAAGCATGGTAATACATCGTATACATACAAAGTA
>OOFJ01031486.1:0-11206 GCA_900323375.1 Benthosema glaciale
ACCGGCTACTGGCGCGGCGGCAGCAGCACCCAATGGCCTCGTCTCCCAGGAGATGGCGCCACAGGACGATGACGAGGACGACCTGTTGTTGGGGGTCACAGACCTAGTGGCGTTCGTCTGCAGCAATGAACAGTTGTAAAGAAGAAGAAGAAGGAACAAAAAGGTGTACGTTTCTTTTTTTGTCTTATTGTATTTTTGTATTGTTTAACTTTATTATTATTACCCGCCGCCACCCACCGACGATGTTCATCGCCAGCACTCCCTGTCCTTTATAATTGTCATCGGGGTGGAGCTCCTCGGCCCCCCAGCGGGCCCCACCTCAACAAAAGTACGACCTGGATCCCTGTGAAGGTTTACCAATCCATCCTCTCCTGCTCTTCCTCTGGGGTTATACTTATACACATCAAATGATTTTTGACTGCCACGTCTCATTGGAAAGCGTTCTTCACTATCGCTGCATTATCTCAAACAGTGAACTAATCCCTGAATCATTAGGAATAGCTGCCAAACCACCACTCATGACTTTCCTGATAGTGTTTCTAGTCCCGTTTATTATTATATATTATTTTTTTTTATGCTCCTCAAACAAATTGTCCCGAACCCATTTCTAAATCCTGCTACAACAAGGCTGTGATGACATGTCTGCTTTGCTGGAAAACTGGAGTCGACATGTTACACAACTTCCTAGGATATAATTCTGTCTCATCTTAATACAAAATCGCTTTGTATTTGTCTTTGTTATTTTCTTTTTGGTTTGTTTTAACCCATTTCGACCTGACGACGATTCTAAAAACGTCTTTGAAATCATGATTTTCTGAAAAATCTCATGTTTCTGTCAGTGGGTTTCAAATTATTTCATGTCGAGGACCCCCAGAATTATATGTAATTGGCCCGTGGACCTCCATTGCAAAATATGTTGTTCCAGGGGACCTCCCAGAAGCAAATGTTTGAGTTAAAATCGCAGAGCTACAAACACAAACAAAGAGTTTGTAGCTCTGCTGTTTTTCAATAGCTAAAGTACAACATAATGCTTAGAACACCATAGGCGTTCCTGCCAAAAATGGGTGAAATAAACATGGCAGGGGTTAAATTTAAAACACATTCCATGACTGACTCGACGTTCTGTGGATCGATTGTTCTCAGTCCTTACATTACAAGGTTTTGAATATCTGAGCTACCATTTAGTTACGAAGACAACATTTGTTAATTTTCTGATTTGGTTCAATCCCGTCAATCCTGTCAGTGATTTTATAAGCATAATAAACCTAACATTGTTTTCTTGCTCTGAGTGCAGGAATTTAATATACATCCGACTCCAAATGGTTCAAAATCTTTGGCCAATGCCACAAACTCTAAAGTACTTTGGTGAGATTCTTGACCCATCCTTTCAATTGTACATTGTTCCCGTGCCAGTTGGGGGAGGAAGATCAAATTTCAGATTGTAACTTTTATCATACTAGACCTTTTAGTGGTTTCTACCCCAAGTGTTCGATTGTCGTGCTGGCTCACATATACATATTCAATTTCTCCCAAGCATAGGAAGGTTTGAATGTATATATGTGATCCAAGTAGAATAGAGCAATCCTTATTCTCACTTTGTTCTATTTGAGCATGCACCCCTATTTTAGACATGTTAGTTTAGCTATTTGTATATTATTGTATACATATATAATAATTATTTTTAATTTGTGTACTGCCATAAATATCAGTGATGAGATCCCCACGTTTAGATGCACACGCTAACCCGTAATGGGATTAGCTGGACAAAATACTTCAAATTACAGAACTTGTGGCTATTCTGCATTGGTAAATCTGAATTCATGTCCCTCCCTATTTTTGAGATTTAGACTAGACGTGTATTATAACGATTTTGTTTGTGGTTTTCTTTTCATTTCTTTTGTAATGTTTTTCTTTTTATACTCAACCCTCTTTGTTGTCTGTGGCTCACTTTAAAGTGGCTTAATTCTTGTGTACATTATCCGCTGGTTGTAGGTTCAAAACCTTTTTTTTATTATTCCAAACCATTTTATTCACTAAACAACATGAATTCCTGCACAACTCCTCTTTTTGTTCTCGTTTATCTGCAAAGGGTGCATACTTTGTACCACAAATCTTACTTGTAAATCAGCCGTTTCCAGTGCAAACCCCCTAGCATCAAAGAAATTCCATATACATCCTAACAGTATTCTGAAGAAAAAAAAAACTTTGTTGCTATATCAGTGGGTTCTCAACATTTTTCATGTCAAGGATCCCCAAAAATCTATATGCATTTGGTCACAGACCAGCATCTCAAACTATTTTGTTCCAGTGACCCCCAGAAGTAAAGACATGATTAAGAAATATTTGCTTTAACAAAATGTCTACATTCAAAGATTTGCACAAATTTTCACTCCCCGAGTAAATAAACCTGAGTAATTCACTGGATAACTCGGGTTTATCCCTCTACTATAAGTATGACATACTGATCATATATTATAGACTAAATAGAGGATACTACACCAAAATGTAATTCCCATCGCATCTTGCTGCATACATCCACAATCTGTTTATAATTTGAGGTCTCTTCAAGTCGGGTACAGTAAATCACTGACTTAAGACCTCAAATCAGACATAATCATACATACATACATACATACATACATACATACATACATGAGACAGTGTAATAATTATTTTGGAACCATATAGCAAGATTCAAGCTGGGTTAGCGATGTGGACAAAAAGCATCGCAATTACTCTACTGACCTCATAACCAGTCTGTGTATATTTGTAGTTTTTGCTGTAATATATTTAGAGGCATTTTTTTTATCATGGGGAAATATATTTGGCAATTCCTTGGGATTGCATGAGTTTCTAATAGTTTTCTTTTGTAGGGACATAATCTAGGCACAACTGTTTTTGTAGTGTAATCTGAGATCGGTGGATCGGTATCATTGTTTCACTGTTAAATTACCAGGGAAAGATTTGTCAGGAAAACGCCACAGATTATGCGCAGTGAAACTCTTATGAATCACAATAACACGCCAGGGAGGGATGTGGAGTCGTCATGGGATCTGCAGGAAACTATTGACTGTAAGGAATTGTAGTGGGGATGCTGAAAGCCTACGGTATTGGCCATGGCATAGTCTTCACAAAGGATAAACCACTCTTTTTCATGTGTTGATATTTGCTGTGGTCAAATTATAATTTCTGAAGCAAATTTTTCTGATATTGTCCAAAAAGTATTATCTCTGCACACAAACATATTCATATTTTTTGAATGAACCTTAGTGTCGCGCTACTCTGGCCATCTCATAATGGCCCAACATTTGGTGAGAACAGGCAGATTTGCGCTGGGAATAGCAGAGCTATAAGCTGCTATCTCTTATAGATGTGCTATTTTCAACAGTTCTATATGCCACAAAGCGACTTATTGTGATCTTGTTGATCAGCTATTTTAGGTGAGGAGCTTTGTGTAGAAGGAAGAAAGGAGATGACCAAGTATTAAGACCCCTGCGGGACCCCCAGCCAACAAAGTATGTATAGGGTTTAAGTGACATGGGACAGAATTCCGGAATACAGCATATCCAATTATGGAACTACAGAGAATTCAACTAGGAACCGGCCCACCCGAATTGTGCACATTCAGTATCTAACTATTTTCTATATTCTCAAAGTGTTCATTGTTAGATCGTGGTTATGAAATAACCAGTAGTGAGACCTCCATGGGGAAGCATAGGTATTTGAGCAAGGGAGCGGTGATCGAAATGAAGAACAGCATGTTAGGGGGTGGGATGCGGAGGGGAGTTGGTGCCAATGACTGAAATGTTAGTCGCCCATTACCTCATATTACGAATCTGGGAGAAAAGACAGCTTGTCTGGTGTGAATAGAACCTTGTAGATTGGTCTTCTGTGTTGTCTGGTCCTTATGTTTTTTGTTAACTTTACTGTTATTTCTTATGAATCTGATCTTGTACATTTGTCATAATAAAATGGGGTTAAACCTGATGCTGAACTGGACTTCTTTTCTTTTTTTGAGGGCCCCTCGGCCCTCCTATATACAGGTTTAATGTTAGTTTTTCAACCATGTTTGTTTTAAATACGCCATTGACAATGAAGAGAAATTAATGTTTGTTTTGTCCCTAACACAAACATGTTGCAATCGATGTTGTCTGATGATAAGAGCGCCCCTCAGTTCACACGGGTGAAACTGAATGATTTATTTTGAAACTGACATATTTTGATCTTGGGCATCCAAACACAGCCTGGGTTCCAGCCTGATTTGCTGTGTTCCATGGATTTTCATTTATGTGATATTTAGCAAATCCACAGAATGCAGCGAATCAGGCTGGACAACCCTTTAGACAGCAGGTGAAAGAAAAGTCTCAGCTGTATTTGAAAAACCATTTGAATGGTTGTGCATTTGAATGGTTGTGCAATGTGAAAAATGTGTGTTTCCAGTGTGCGTGCTAGCATCACCAGCCTCGACAAGGCAAAAGGTAAAAAACCTCACACAGATTGGATCATCATCATTTATCTGATGATGAAATAGACTAGACTAGAGCACAGAACGTATTTAACTGTAGTATGCTTCAGAGTATGTATGTAACCAGAAAACACAAGTCACATGCGTGTCATTGGAATGCAGGGACCCTTTGGGACAAAGCGTCTATTCTTATAGAATGCATTTTATAAGAAAACTAAAACCCAATACATAGATATACAATCTCTCTCCACTGCAGTCCTGTTGGTGTGAAGGGGGACGAGTGCTCCCTGCAGCCTCCTGTAGCCTAGTCCACAATCATCGATTGTGTGAACTGGACATTTTTTGACATTTTCAGCTTTTTCACTAAACTAAACAATGTTACGGCTTCTTTGGAATATTGACCTACATGCAATCAGCAAAGCCCAAACCAAGCAGCCGTGTTAGAAGAGCCTGAGACAAAATCACCAGCAGCCATGGCAGCAGATATGTTGTCACATGTGTGTGCTAAGACTGCCATACGGATTCCATTCCATTTCTAGCATGTGTGAACTGAGAATGCCACTGTGTAGGCCTTGTCATGTAGTTGCCATGACTGGGACTGACGATTTGGGGAGAAGAGAGCTCTCCTTTCATTGCATTACAGGTCAATTTTTACGCTGAGAGTTAAAGTAACACACTGGGTTTTACTGTGTTGTAGTTGAGCTACTTTGGCGCATGCAAATAAACTGCATTTATTCTAAAGTCCAGACTCCAAAGAAACATTCATTGCTATTCTTTGATAAAGCTGGCCTTGAAAGTCTGGATTGTTTTCAGTTGGATGATATATTGAAAACAAACTACTCTTGATAATAAATGTAATAAATGTGTGCTAACTGTATCATAGGTATTAGTAGTATTATCCAATGGGCACCTCATATCACAGAGGTTTTAAAAAGGACTACCACAACTATAGGCAGTGGTGGAAAGTAACTAAGTGCATTTACTCACGTACGCACTTTACGGGAGTATTTCCAATTTGCATTTCTCTTTACTTCTACTCCACTACTACATCTTACATCTCAGGCAATTGTTGTACTTTTACTTATTTGTAACTACTTAAGTACTTACTTTACTTAAATACAACATATGAGTGCTACTTCCATCACTGCAGCTGGGGCCAGGCCTATACCTGGTCAAATATCGTAAGCTTCTTCAGTGAAGTTGAGTCCACCAAAGGGAATGGGACAATTGAGACATTGACCACTCTTCTCAGCCGAGTACTGGAGGACGGTATAGGGCGGCCTAAGTAAGATTTAAGTCCTCATAAGAGGCCTTGACATCATTCATGAGTAACCTGGTAGTAGTTGTTAGTTAGTTAGTAGATTGCACCACAAAATCCTGTTGCTGTTGCTCCCACATGTCTGTGGTTTCAGCCCCAACCACTGTAGTTATTGGTGTATGATGATTATTAAAACGGACACAAGTTACAGTCTGGCTTGCATGAACGTGCACACATAGACATCACAGGGGGGCTTCAGCCCCTGCCCTTCTATCCGTCTGTAAAAGACGGCCCTCTCCAGACCATGAATGAAGCATTACCATTGTGAAAAATGCCCCCTTTTTGGCATTTACAATTGGCTTTTTTTCTGAACTTGAACGTATAGCATTTTACGCTGAAAGAATTTGTTTAGAAATCTATGAAATAGGCCTACGCCACATCTCCAGTGTAGCTAAAATGTCCCTCCAAAATAGCAGATCTACAAGCTCCCAAAGTGCCGCAGCACGATGCGTTGAGAGCTTGTAGATCTGCTGTTTTCACAATTTTTCAGCCCCTGTCTCTCTAACATTCTCTGCACGTCCCTGTGCATGAATGAACAGCAGGGGCACTCTGCAATGCCTAATGTATGTTCATGTCATGTGATGATGTAAAGCAGGCTTCATTCATTGATAACTAGGTGAGAAAGGTTAGATCAGACCAACAATATCCCTCAGATATCTGACAAAAAGGTCACACCCCCGGCCTAGATGATGATGTGGGTGACTTGACAGACTTGACAATGACTGATTCCAGAATGGTCCAGCAGTCTCTGAGTGGCTGTCTTTAACATGTTTGGGATAGGCCCGTAATCTGGCCATGTGAGATCTAACAAATGTCATGTTGCAGATTGAACGGGGGAAGCCTGTTGCTCCTGTCTTGTAGCTGCCGGGTCTAATTTGGACAGAGGGGAGGAACGGAGCAGATAAAGGTCATGTTGTGCAACAGTTGCCGCCATGCATGCAGACCCCCAGTGCTTGCTCCTTGAGCATTTGTCACCAATGTACATTATTTTCCTTTTTCTCAACCACAGAATACAGAATAATGAACAGTTTGTTATGCTTCACGCACGCACGCACGCATATTTATAACCATGATAAGTAACCTGTACCTTTGTACATAGCTAACATGTGGGATCATTAATGTACTGAGAGGGAAAATGCCATGAGGACAGGGATTAAAGCACTATATATACAGATTTGTTTTCCAGATTAATGGTGGGGTCCAGGGACCCTCTGGGGTTCTTGGGCGGGTTCCAGTGCTTGGGTCCCCAGCCAATTGAGTGTAGTTTAATGTCACTATTACTATTGAAATGGTAAAGACAATTTGGGGGTTTGAGGTGGTATCTGGAGAGACCCCTCATCTAGCCCCATGCGTTGTGCATACAGTATTGCACAACCATGCAGCAAGCGGCTGAAGAAAACGTGTAATATCAGAAAGACATAGGGGGTGTCAAAAAATAAGTTACCAAAGCTCCGTTTATAGAATACTAGTGAATAGTGCATCTACAGTCTACATCTATCTTTGGAGCGAAAAGAGTTGTTTGAAAATGTTCGCCTATAGTGACATTTCCAAATAGGTATGCCACGTTGAAAGTGATTGATTGCATACAATAAAAATGCTGATGTATAATGATAAGAGCTCCCCTCATTTCACTTTTTTTTTTCAGGTTTAAAGTGGACAAGTCACAGAAACATCTCTTCCAACAAGTCTTTGAACAGTGCCATCCACATGGTCCTTATCTTAGCTTGTTGCCAGTCTCACACTAGATACACCATTTAGTGCAAATTAGTTTCTCACCAACAGCCTTTCTGACATGGCATTGTGTGCTGTGCCTGTACGCCCTGGGTTTCCAGTCAGTCAAGTTGCCTCTTCATTGCTGCCACAGAAAGGCCTTTGTGTCTCACAGAAGAAAGCTATTTTATTACAGTGTCCCAGACAGCTGCACTGTCAAAACATCAGTCCCTTGATCTAGTGCTGCACGATTCCTGCTCAATGCAAATCTAGATTTTCATCCACAAGAATTGAGATCATGACTCTCATTTTTTCCATTAAAATATTTATTGTCTTTAGTCTGTAGTTGCTGAACATTGCTACATTCAAAATGTGGCACCTGGAGCCAACTACTGTGGCTTTAAACAGACAACATGCTTAACTTAAGTTAAAACCTCTCTTAAAGTCTCTCTCTTGTAGCAAAAACATAAGAGTAACTCAAATGAATTAAGACAGCCAAGCAATGCTGCACGATTCTTGCTCAAATTTAGAAATGAGATCGCACAGGTGTCTGAATCTAGACCGCAACCTCTTTTCAATTAATTGTGCAGCACTACCTTGATCGTTATTCCAGAACTCAGGAATCAACAACGATACAGAACAAGAAATATTTACAATGGGCCAGGAGATGGAGATGCAAAGGTGGTCTATCATCTAGGGATTTAGATTACATAATTTATATCCATCAACTGCCCTTATTAAACCACTCCTTTTTGTTTGTCTCAGTTGGCGTGGAGCGTGGTTGGAGCATGGAGTGTGTTTGAATGCACTATGGACTATGCACCCCATGAAGGGAACAAATAAATAAGTGACTGGCAGGCTGTCAGAGTTGACAGCAGTCCACCAACTTGTGCTCACATTTAAATTGAACTTAGCAGGATTAAACCTGGGTTTATTCCATAAAGACAATATTGGAAATAATTGAGCTTTTGATATATTATTTTCTATAAATCAGGCATACATACTATATATTTCAATATAAAATTACATAGTGAGGCATGTTTAGCTTATATGTAACCTTTGAGGTAACAGATGCAGTTTGATCGAGTACTTCTTTGGCACACAGAAGATGAACTCAACCCCTAACATCAAATGTCACAAAGTATCTTCTGAGGTAACCCTAACTACAAGGCATTTAGCATTAGCGCTTATCCAGTGAGTGAGTGACTTACAGAGTAAGCATGAACCCTAGTCAACAAGCATCACGGTGACAAGAGTCAATATGCAGAGCTTCAATATGCAGAGGGATTCCTCTTATTGGCTCCCCATGGCTACAGGCGCTCAGGTAACTTTGTAGAAGAACAAGAATGAAGTAAAAACAAGCGTTGAACACCAGATGAGTGGAAATAACAGCACACCAAAAGAGGGAATTCCTCCCTGGCCAGAGGTGCATCTACCATAGAGGCAAGGTAGGCAGCTGCCTCCCCAACTCCTTTTGAAAACACCTAACCCGAGAACTATTAGTGGGCCAGTGGATTGGCTCCTCGCCGATTCAGGGGCTTGTCCATTCCGTAGCCTGACCCTCGCTTGTAGTAGCCGCGGGGGGTCTGCGGTGACACGACACATTTTGCCTGCTTTGACCTCTCCCCCACCAGGAAACCCGATCCGGGGTCACGGCACCAATAACACCCGAGATTTGAACCTGGGTGACTGGGTTAACATCTACATGTCAACATTTGACATAATTATGTCAAATGTGTATGTGCATTGTGTGTTGCAGATGGGGCTGCTGTGTCACGAGAATCATTTATGTGAAAACCAATATTGATAATATATTGTATCGTATCTACCACTCGTACAAGAGGGGAATCCCCTTGGCCAGTGGAGATATTAGGCATCTAGGCTTCAGGCTGAGCGACTCGGCTACACTTGAGTTGAAAAATAACTAACTGCGATGTGAATCAGCTGCATTCATAGTGTTGTGCTAACATTGAGTTGTATCTTCACATTGAATGATAATTATTATACAAAAATGTATCACAAAACAAGAATCACATTTCAACACTAACGCTACAAACTCATCCTCCACCAGGCAGCTAGTGTGAAAATCTAACATTAAGATGAGTATCATGTAAAGAAAACAAAGGCATTGTGCATTTCACATTGTGCTTGGAATTGAGCGATTGGAACATCTGAACGCTTAAGACGTGCATGTATCCGTTCATCCTCACGATGAACAGACCAAAAGCAACCGATCCACCCAGAGAAGCTGCAGTATTAGTCCCATGGTCATGGAGGAATATGGTTTCACTACTGGAGTTTCTCTTTCTGGACAGATGATGCATCTAGTCCAGCAGTGCTTTTTCCAGAGAGGAACGGGATGATTTTCTCAAAGAGAAGTATGCAGCTTGCCACACCTAGGGAAAGACAAGAAAGAGGAGGTTAGAGTTTTGTTCAGCATTTGGAACCACACAAAGCCTTTAAAGAAAAAATCTAGTTCTTTGATTACCTAAAACTGGTCCAAGCCAATAGACAAAACAGTACTCCAGGAACGTGTTGCCACTGCATGGAAACTGGATGGAGAACGCCAGGATTGGGTTGAAAATGGCACCCGATATATGACCTCCTGCACACAAGAAAAATACAAAACATTCAAAAACATAAACATATCAACCACTAGCTTCACAACCAGAGTAGCTGAGCCTGAAGCCCATAAGCCTAACTTCTCCCCTGGCCAAAGAAAGGGCGCATTCTCTCTTGTCCTAGCAGCAGTAAATGTTTCCCTTCATGGAAGACCCGGGTTCGAATTTCAGATGTTAACTTACATCCTACCTAAGCAAATGCCTAAGCACATACCTAAGCAAATTTTAACTTAAGGTCACCTTCTCCCCCTATTATAGTCTAAAAATATCAGCTGGGTACTACTCCTGTAGCAAATGCATACAATTCAGCCTTAACAGCAGATCAACACTAGCCTAAGATTTAGACTGTCAGAGATGTATTTATCGATTCTGACGATTGAAAATGTCACTGAATCGATAAATACATCTATGAGAGTCTAAATATTAGGCTAGATCAACAACACTAATATAAGCCAACTGGTACAGCCCTAGCCTGCAGGTATGTATGCATTTTCTATGCATAAGCCCCTCTGGCTTTCTTACCTCACCATTACACAACAACTAACTGTCAAATGTCATTCATATGCATTAATATGTATTACATCATGTACTGTTGTGCAAAATAAAATAAAATACAAATAAATAAAGGGATACAATTTGGTAGCACCTTATACAAAGCAAGTCTATAATAATATATTATACTACATTAAGCTGCTTATAAAAATGCATTATTATAATTATATTACTCTATACTCAATGGTTTATATAACCATCACAACACATTATTAAGCATTTTATTAGCTACAACAGTGATCAGTCAAGTATAATTTAAAGACATAAGGCACTATTAAAGCAGTTTTAGTTTATGATCCAATGATCCAGATTCACCAAAAAAGTTGCGTTTGACTAAATGTGTGTAGAAATGTGCTGTTATAAACATGCCACACGGTAAACTGCAGCCTGCAGGGAACTCAGTGACGAACCGAAGTAGATCAGAGTGGTGAGGGCGGCGGCGATCGCGTGGATCCTCAACTTTTCGTCCAGCTTGTGGATGTGCAGCACCACAGCCTGCAGCGCGAAGGAGCAGGCCAGCTCCACGGCGGCGGCCTCGAT
>OOFJ01031487.1:0-11695 GCA_900323375.1 Benthosema glaciale
TTGATGATCTGGATCCAGTCTGGGTTTTCTTCCTAATAAAAATTGTAGATTGGCTATTCTTTCATCTATCTGTCAAAAAATGTAAAAATTGACGTTTTATTTTGGGTAGCCAAAATAAAACGTCCTTGGCATGCATGCAGAGAAACATTCCTGCATGCAGAGAGATGTCCTTCACACGCGTGCAGAGATAAAGGGAAAATAGCAGTGTAGTTGTGCTCCCACCCCACCAGTGTTGATTTTCTTTTCTTCCTTTTTTTTATTTTATTTTTTTAGCCTTGACAGTTACATTGAAGACACAGGTTGTGCTTATAACCACGCCCCCGGGCAAGTTTAGCTTACTGAGGTTAAGGTTAGGGTTAGGTTTAGGCTGTCAATCACAGTGACTGGCCAATCACAGCGCGTCCTTGCACAACCCGTGTAGGCTTTGGTATAAGACACGTAGCTATAAGGTCATCATGAACAGGACTCGAGCAGCCTATATGTGGCATGCGCCTGGACCACATGCGCCAGCGAGCGCCCCGTGTTGATATGAAACTTATGACGATGTTCGTCGACTGCCTTTTTTCACTGACAAAAACTAAATAAAAACTAAGCTACAAGAACTAGTACAACTAAGAATAAATATATAGACAATTTCGTCAACCAATGTTTGGTTGCGCTCGGATGCTGCACTCTGAAAATAGCAGATCTACAAGCTCACAATGTGTCATGCGCTGCGACGCATTGTGAGCTTGTAGATCGGCATGCAACCAAGTGCAAGGCCATCAGGGCCTGCCAAAATACACTTTGGTCAACTAAATTAACTGTCGATTTAGGACCAAAACTAAAACTATGGCATTTCAGATTACTAAAATACGACACAAGCTACAGTTCATGTAATTTTTATTCAAAAACAACTGAAACTAAACACTCTGGATGTAACTGTGCACGCTAGCAGCAGGGGTAGCCAAACACCACCTCTAATAAACCACGGGGGTCTAACTTTCCGCCATTTGGGGAATGGATTATGCACAGAAAACTGTATTGGGGGGGGAAGAAAAAAGAAAGAAAGAAAGGCTTCCCAAAAACTTTTAACTCAAGAGCTAAAAGATAAATCTGATGTCTCTCCAGACACTGTATATCTGTACTGTATACTGTATATCTTAAAAAAAAAAAAAAGTATGTACAGTGCGTGCGTGCGTGCGTGCGTGCGTCACACATGCTCTACCGTAGAGCAGTGGTGAGCACGTATAATTGCCTGTCAAAACTCCAAAAAACATGTCACAAGTGACTGGCCAACATCATAATATTCATACATTTTGAATGGCCTAGTATATCATATCAAACAAAATAACATAATAAAAATAATAACAAACGGACGGATCCATTTGGAACAGATTTTGATAAAAAAACAACCTTTTTGGTTGCACGTATGTACCTTGTACGCTTGTATAAGCATGGCTGTCAGACTGGGCCATCCGTCATCAAAGGTACTGTTGTTTTTCATCCACTGTACAGGTGGTTGTTTTCCCAGGTATCAACCTCACATACCACTTTGATGAGCATTCAAGGTTCAAGGCTGCACCGTTCCAGATGGTGTACAGGTAGAGGCGTGTGTCTGTCTGTCTGTCTGTTTTCGCTTACTGCACCTTCCACCAACGTCCAAACAGTGTGTGGGTTTTAATGGTGTTGTTTTGGTTTGGATTGACATCGCATTATTACCCAGAAGTCACTAAGTATCTTGAACCTTGGCTGCATCTTCACCTCACTGTTCGGAACACTGAATAAAGAGAATCAAACAGATGAATCTTCACATGCTTGGTTTGGAAACTGTCTGCAAAGAATCCTATTTTCACAACATGAAATCAGATCATCCATGAATGAACCGATAAGAACCAGGGTGAAACAGGGCAAAGGAACACGCACGCACGCACAGCCTGTTGAAAGGTGATATATAGCCAGATTTTTGTTTTCCTCTTTATTTTTGTTCTTCTCTTGGAGTGTGCGTGCGTGCGTGCGTGCGTGCGTACGTGCGTACGTGCGTACGTACGTACGTTCATGTATATAAAAAAATCAGATCGGGGGCATTGATTGACTGATTGATTGAATACTCTATTGCCATTGGCAGAAATGTAATCAGTACAGGGTACAGTCAAACACAACTGTAATCAGTACAGGGTACAGTCAAACACAAATGTAATCAGTACAGGGTACAGTCACACAGAAATGTAATCAGTACAGGGTTACAGACTCACGACCAATGGGATCACCGAAAAAAGGCCTTGCAGTCTTGTTTTCATTCAGGTCCTCGATATTCACTATTCAGTTCATAATAGTTCAAATCATCATAAAAAAGGTTAAAAAAAAGCTCAAATCTGTGCAGGTTGGGGAGCAAAGAAGGGGTTATAAGGAGGTGGGTCAAGTCATGATGTGGGGGGGTAATCATTTCCTCTCCCTTTGGCATGCATTTTCAGGCCTGTTTTAAAGGACACCTTTTGAGGGAGGGAGTCAGGCCATTCCACACTTGAGTGGCAGTGCTGTAGAAGGAGAATTTGCCCATGTTTGTTTTGAAAGTGGGTGGTACCAGATCGTTGTTCTCGCTTCCTCTTGTAATCCTTGTTTGTTGTGCTGTGAATATTGCAGTGACACTCCCTAAAGTCCCTCCTATACAACCGTCAGATATGATGGAAGTTATAATAATACAGGTTGGTAAGTCCCTCCTACAACCTTCAGATTCTAATATATAGCTCAGTTTGGAGTGCTGCATGTCTCACTGCAGCAGCCATGGCCTTGAGAGCAGCAACACTGATCCTGCTTTCCATCCTCCATGTCTGCTCCCCTAACCCGGTCCGTCGCCCCGTCGGCTGGTTCCAAAAATGCCGCTCCTTCACCGCTCCCTCCCTCACAGCCCTGGAGGTTCTGCCTGGTGGCGGCTGGGACAACCTGAGGAACCTGGACATGGGTCGGGTGATGGACTTCAGCTACGAACAGTGCCAAACCACCGAGGACGGCTTCTACTTCGTCCCGGACGACGTGTTCGTCATCCCCTGGAAAGTGACAAAAGTTGAGACCTACGCGGAGGTCTTCAGTTCCTGGCAGGAACACAAAAGTTCCACGTCCGCCAGCATCAACGCAGAGGCGTCTGGCATACTGGAAGAACTGGGAGAACTGAATGGAAAACTATCTGCAGAACACCGGAGGATGAAAACCAACCAAGTCAACGACAAGTCTGTCACTACTAGAGTACAAGTGAGTTACAAGATACGTTGTATCTGATCTTGCAAATGTGGAAAATGATGGACTAATTCGATCTGTTTTTTTGTTGTTTTTTTCTTTTAAGTAAATCCCTACTGGCCAATCACATTATACTAAGATCTCCTGACCTCTTACCATTGTGAGTTCCAAATAAATAATAATAATAAAAAAAAATTGGAGCATCTTTCAGGTTTGTTTGGGTGGGATAGAAAATTGGGAAAATGAACTGAAATGAAAATCAGAAAACCTTTTCTTTTTTTTTTCTTTCTTTTTTTAATCAGATTAAACTAAGATCCCCTGACCTCATTCATTCACATTTTCTCTTTCTCACATGCTTTCCTTTCTTTACATGTGCTAAGATTTACTGCATTTTAACACTCATTTATACTCTCTTTGCATTTTACTACTTGCTACTTGTTGCTACTTCTGAAAAAAAAGTCATCTTCTCTTTTTTAATCTTAGTTTAGTTTTCAATATCCTCATGTTAATAAGACCCGTTACATGGGGAGGAGAACAACAAACCAACTTACATACCGGTACCTGCATTTTCTGTTTCTTAAGTTGTGCTTTCATTTTTGAGGTACGGAACCGCATTTACACAGTGAAGGCGAATCCTGACTTCAGACTGGACTCCCTCTTCGTTCAACAAGTACAGAGCATCGCAGGTGCCATTACAAACAACCAAACTGAGTTAGCTACTTACCTGTCAGAGCAGCTAGTTGCTGACTATGGTACACATGTGATCACTAGTGTCGACGCAGGGGCTGCCTTAGTTAAAGAGGACTATGTCAAGTCTTCCTACGTCTCGAGCAGTGACACCTCCATGACTTCTATCAAAGCAGCAGCTGGCTATAGTTTTTTTGGTTTGTTTTCAATTGATATAGACGTTGGTTTCAATCATGACTCATCAGAACAAAGTGCATATGGCAGTAGCGTCACTTCCTCCTTCATGGAGGGCCACGGAAGTTTGCCCTACTACCCGGGCATGTGTCTCAGCAAGTGGCAGGAAAGCACCAGAAATAATCTCGTTGGTATTGACCGGTCTGGTCTGCCACTACACTACGTCATAAACACCAACACACTCCCTCATCTGACAGAGCCAACCGCTAGCCAGGTAGCTGTCTCCGTTCAACAAGCCGTAGAGAGATACTACAGAGCTAACAGTTTTTTGGTGATTGATGTGTTGAATTGTGTGGATCTTTCACACTGGTGTAAACAAATGGTTTGGTCAATTTTATTTGTCATGTAGTTTTGGGTCTGACAATAATGGGAAAATTAAAAATAAACAGTATGAAGTTGTTGTTTCTTAATTTCCATTTAGTTTATCAACTGTAATATTGTCACCTGACCTAAATTAAGAAACGTACTTTATTAGAATAATGTTGTACTTTGGATATTGTAATGGAGAATACATCTTTATATGTGCACTCAGATTAACTTTCTGTAAAAGCTATTGAAGGGACAACGTCTGGACCTGTTGGCACGCAGGGTAGAATGAAAACGGTCAGTATTTATTTATTCTTTTGCTGTAAAGGTATTATCAGAAAGTTTAACAGATATGATGTTCAACCATATTAAAATAAATATAGGGCCCTACATAATATATGGTCCAGTGGGAAAGGGGTTTGTGTAACTCAGTGGTTCCCAAACTGTGGTTGGTGCACCCTTTGTGGTGCACAAGCACCTTCTAGGGGGTGCGCGACATGAAAAGGCTAATGGTGGTGCTATGGTTTTATTTGAAATATATTAGCATATAGGCCTACTATAGCCTATACTGCATATATATATATGTGCCATATTCAAGTTCATATGTGTGCATAAATAGGAAATATATGTCTCTCTATATAGATTATGCTATTTATATTTCCATGTGTGGGGGTGCGCCAGCTTGCTGTGTATGCAAGTGACGGGTGTCACACCCCGTCACAAAAGAACATATACTGTAGGAATGAGCAGTGTTGGATTTACTTACGAGTAAACTGTACATTTACTTATAACTACTGTACTTATTACAGTACCGTTTTGAGGTTTCCAATATATTTACTTCTACTCTCTCTTTTATTTTACTACATCGGAATGAGCCTGTAGGCCTATCAATGCTCCATGGTGAGCCAGAAATGATTGATTGATTGATTGCAATTTTTTATTAACAGTTTGTAGATTTACAGTACATTTCAAGTACATCTCAATATAAGACTGATAACGGTGAATGGGACGACAAGCTAAAGCATTTCTACTTGTTTACAATAGGGCCCACCATGTTCATTTCATCAAGACATTTGCATCGGAGGGAGAGGAGTTGCATTGGTGTGACATGTCCTTAATACTGTTTTGTTGCATTGGTGTGGTTTGGGCCTTAAAGTCCAACATTGAGGGCATGTGGACTTCATGTCTGATTACAACAGTGGTTCTAAACCTTTTCAGGCGGTGACCCCCAAAATAATCACATTTGAACTGGTGACCGTGACCCCCACCCTGAGAAGCACCTGGAATTGTATGAGTTCAGTTGAGATATTACATAGTGTATTCAAATATTGTGAAAACAGCAGATCTACAAGCTCACAACGCCTCGCATCCCCCTCTTTTTTTGAGGTATTACAAAAGTCAGGAAGTGACTCGAGTTTTTTTCCCGTTTGGGCAGGAGGCTTTTGAGACGGTGAAGTAAAAAAAAAAGAAAAAGAAAAAAAAAGAAAGAACATTGCAAGCAGTCTGGATGTCAGGCTACATGGGCCAGGACGAACCACTTCAATAGGAATACAATACGATATAATACAATAATATTATTATATTATACAGGAATCGTTAAACCTGAGTAAAACTACATTTATGATATTTGGAAATTGCTAAATAAATATAGAAAATATAGCTGCAAGGTATTATTATTACGCCATGCGACTTCTCAAACTTCACAGGGTTCTCTTCCCATGCGTAGATCGTACTCATCATGGCGTCCAGGTCCAATGTTGGATCCGGTTCCTTAGGTTCCGGGTCCGGAGAACTGAATCTATTTTGCATTATGATGTTTTCTGTACTATTAGAAATATTTGCAATGTATGGATATGGACTATCCTGCCAGTAGAACTAGGTAGCCTACACATGTAGGCTGGGTAGGCAACCGCAACATCATGTATATTTGTGCTTGTTAGCATAATATACGTGTCCATATCCATACATTGCAAATATTCCTAATAGTACAGAAAACATCATAATGCTAAATAGATGTTATACATGCTTGTTATACAAATATGCATAATTTTAACATTTTGACATGACATGTAAGCAATCTGAGCGATTTATCAATATTGACCTGTCTGATGAAGAGCCAGGGAGGCTCAAAACGTCATGTCTAAATGGTGAAAACCATTGTATTTTATTTATTCCTTTTGAATTCTGAGCTCTCTCTGCCTCTGTCCGGCACCTCAAACTTTAGTGAGTGGATGTGCGTGCTTTTTGAGCGGTGCCTAACCGCTCCATTACATAGCAATGTGTGTATGTCTCCGTGTCTCCGTGTATGTATGTAGTGCCAAAACTTGCAACACAGCAACTCAGTAATTTCTCGACAGTTTAAGACACAGGCCGGCTCACCCGAAACCCAGCTGGCGCCCTGGGCGTGTTCCTGGGGGTCTGGAACTCTGGACATTTCGGGGACCCCCCAGGGACCCCCCAGGAACTCCTAAAGTACCTTAACTCCGCCATTTCTCAACTGTTTTGGACGCGGGGCAGCACGCAGAAAGCGGGCTGGCCCCCTGGCCGTGTTTCTGGGGGTCTGGATGTTCCCCTTTCCCCAGGGAACCCCATACAGTAACTTGGTCATTTCTCCACGGTTTCGGACGCGGGGCGGCTTGCCGGAATCGGGCTGCTCCCCTGGACGTCTGGATGTTGCGGGGACACCCAGGGGACCCCCACATGGTACAGTTGCACCGCTCACTTCACACAGGTGTGATTTTTTGTTTGTTTCTAGGTTCTGTATTATGGCCATTAGTTGTCTGGCACACATACGAGATGATAGTGAGATGATAAATGAATGCATATAACACAAGTTACGCATCATCTCCAGGCCGAAGGCAGGATTTTGTTTTCACCGTCACCCCTGTCTGTCAGTCAACTGCAAAGCTGATCGGTGATAAACGTATTGCGCACGTTGCCAAGGAAGACGATCACCAAATATTGGTCAAGCTTAGTGAATTTGATTTTGTTTAAATGCATGTTTTTTCTTCTTTTCTTAAAGAATTCTTCATCTCAGATCCACTGATCTGAATGTCTTGCAAAAATGGAGCCACGTGGAACTCACCTGGATAACAATATTATGTCATATTGTTGATCAGAAATTCACTGACAGTGAGTTCTGCTCCAGGTTCTGCTCTTTCAGTTTTAACTCCTTTTACAAATGTCAAATGGAGTTTTTTACCATATCCATATACATGTTACCATTTGAGCTATTTGTGACACAACTTGCTTGGCGGGGGGTTTGAGGGGAGCTTTTTTTTTTTTACCGTAAAAGAGTTTTTGTTCAGGGCCACCAAAGTCTTGGGTTGGTACTGGCCCACCTCTGAGAACTACTTGTTGGACTCCAGACCCTCTGGGCAGCGCAGCCTAAGAAGTTGGTCTCGTAGTTGGGCTGTGTGGCTCTTGAGCGCTGCTGTACCACCATCTGCGATCCACTCCTCACACTGTGCCATGATCTCTGCCTGTTTCAGGTAAAAGTGCTTATGTATCACCTCTTTGAAACACGGGGAGGGATTGCGCATCTGTTCCAGCATGGCCCACTTGATGGTGGCCTCCCGGATATTGGCATTGTACTGGTGGGATTGTTGGGTGCCGTGTGGGCTGCCGCGGTTGCTCTCATAACCCGGCTCGTTGAAGTACGGCTCAGGCACCAGGATCAGAGACTGCAAAGACACCAGTACCTGTAGAAGGGTCGATGTCTGTGGGTTCCATCTCTCTTCTGGGCTCCCTCCCCAAGTGTTGAGGATACTTAAACATACATATCCGGTATTGTAGAGGTTAGGGTTGAAGCGCATACTCTGTCCCCCCGTGGTTGCCAGGTTCACCTGTGGAGGGGAGTTGGGATAATCCTGGGGAAAGTGCACATCAAACTCAAAGCAGCCATTGGCGTATGGACAGTCAGGCGGGCCTGTGATCAGAACCTTCATGATGTCCAACCTTTCATCGTCACATCGGACAAACACGCTTGAGGAGGAGGAGAGAGGCAGAGAGGTGGAGAGAGTGACTGCCTCCTGTGCCAGGCGGCGGGCACGGGCAGCATGACTGGTATTGGTCACCTGTGCTAACCAATGGTAGTTGACGTGGAAGACCAACTTCCCATTATCATCCTCTGAGACCATGTCAAAAGTATCGAACTGGAGCTTTTTCGTGGCAGCAACATACTTCTCCAAGGTGCGTAGGATTGACAGGGATTTGGGCTGGAAAGACTTTACCTTCTTTGTGTCCTGGTTAACTTGCTGTAAGCCGCTGGTAACGGCACAAACCATCTCAGCTGTTCTCTGGATGTCCGACACTAGCAGTGTCAAGTCATCGGGATCTACATCCGAACTAGCCGTCTTCGAATAGGTTAGTTTGTTTGTTTGTTTGTTTGAACTGAGGCAGTTGGTGTACATGTCTATGCAATTCTTCATCTTGGCCAGCAGCATGCTCATGGAGCTCTGTCCTTCAGAGCACTCTTCCGCCTCCCCGAACAGGGGCAGCAGTAGAGGCACCAGGGCCTCGCAGGTAGAGATGGCACGCAGCAGCTCCAGCAATGCCCGATACAGGGGCACGTGGAGTGCCATGTCCATCACAGAGTCGTTGCGTAGGTAGGAGCACATGACCGGGATGAGGCAGGACTGGCTGAGCACCTCCCGCAGCATTGAGGGCCAGGCCACGCTGCCACTGCTTGTCCCCTGGCTCCCTGTAGGGCCCTTGCCACCATGGCCACCTGCAGAGGCTGCCGGGTTGATGTAGCTGGCCAGCACTTGCAATAGGCAGCTGACATGCTCCTCTTCCAGACGCTGTTTGGCCAGAGTCTGTTCTATATTCCAAACGGAGGTGGTGGCCCCGGAGTTGAAGCCTGTTCCCTTGGCCCAGTACAGCCTTCTATTCTCAGTGGTGGTCTTTCCAGAGGCGTTGGCCCTTGCATTTGGGAATTGAGGCGAGTGCTGACTGACGGCCGAGAGGCGGGACAGGATGAGGTTGATGGCACCGGCCTCGAGGGCCTTGTGGCGCAGCCAGGCGCCGTCTGCTGTGGTCAGGGGAGTGCTGCTGAACAGTGCCTGCAGCAGGTGGAACGGTAACTTGTCTGTACCCGTGTTGGCAAACGCCTGCAGTATTGACTCGGTGGGACTGGCCTCCAGAAACTCGACCATGGCCGTATACAGTCCCTGTTTGACTGTCAGGTCAATGGAATGGTGACCTTGTGGCAGCTTGCGTTTGTACAGGATGGTCAGCAGCTGAGCCAGGGTCAGCTCCGCTGGGAGGGAGTGACCTGGAATGAGTTTGTGGTAGAGGTGGAAGAGACATTTTGCAGTTGGGTCCGTACCGGGTGAAGAGGTCATCTGATCACAAACCGATTGCGTCTTCATAACTTGTCCCGGCCGAGGTGTAGATAGTACATGCTTAGACTGGGACTTTAAACCAGAGGCCACAACAGCACTATAGCAAACTTTGATTTTATTTTCTTCCCTCTGCTCGTTAATCACTGTGGCTGTAGTGCTTGGGTTGTCTGACACCTGGTTTAGGATGTCAGCCAGTGTGGTGGAGATAGGCAGATGGAGGGTGCGGTACTTGTGGCCTGCTCCATACATGGGGTGCTGAATCACATGGCTGGTGGCGTTTTTGTCCTTGCGGCGTTGATACAGGGGACAAGAGGACTGGACAGAAACTGTGACTTTCTCCTCAACCAACATGATCTGTGAAATAAGCTGGCAGAAGCCAGAGTTGCTTACAGACTTGGGCAGATTCCCTGGCTGGGATGCCTGTTGATAGAGTTCACACAGCATCCTTGCCATAAGCCGCTTGTTGGAGGGGTGGCAGGAGATGCACTGCAGGAAGAAAGCCACTGTGGCGTTCTCAAGAGTGGTGAGACCACCAGCCAGGTCCGACGACGCCAGTGAGTCGCAGGACCCCGAAGGTTGAGGCTTCGTTGCTTGAGTGCCACTCGCACAGGCACTGGCTGTGTTGGCATGTGGGCTGACACTGGAATGGCACAGCAGGCGGAGCAAGGCCGACCACAGCGGGCTGACCTCCGATCCTCCGAACCAATCTTTCATGGCGTGGCTGTTCCCCACTTCTGTCAGGAAGCACAGCGTCGGAACGGCCAGCTTTTCCGGCAGAAGTGGTTTGCTGGGTGTCTGGGATGCGGCATCTGCGGGCAGAGGCAGTTTGGCATTGACTAGGAGGCCATAGCAGAGCTGGGTCAAGCTCCGGACCAGCAGCAAGGGGATGCCAGAGTCTAATAACTGATTAATGGCTCCCGGGGATTGTGAAGCAGCCGCTAGGGTTGCCAGCTGTGACTGTGACAAATTGATCAGCAGTCTTTCGTACTCGCCATCTTGCTTCAGCCTTGCATGCTCGCCATTTTGCTTCAGCATTGCATGCTCGGCATCTTGCTTCCTTGTGCGGCGGCGGCGGCGTTGTACCTGGAAATCACCGGACGCCACCACAATGCCCATCCAGGTCACAAGCAGGGAGAAATAGCTTGGGTCGATGTGGCACAAGGAGCACAACAGGCTGTCCACCGCCTTTTTCATCGCCACATTGCAGGGCAGAGACACGGACCAGTTGTACAGCAGCTCAAACAGTTCTCTGTCCAGTAGCGCTGGTAGGTCATAGTCAACAGGCAGCTCATGGCTGTGCCACAAGATAGCTGCAACACAATGGAGGTGAGAGGGCGACAGCTCGAGGACACCATACTCCCCCAACGAGGAAGAGGCGGAAGCCCCGGTGGTTGAGGGAGAATGACCTTGGACGGAGGACGAGCCCCTGCTCACACCGCGGACCCACTGTAGAAGTGAGTGCATCCGGTCTTTGGTTCTGGGGTCCTGAGTTGTGCCAAACTGATAGAGAGCATCCACCGTGGAGCCTGAGGAGTCACCATCCAGTTGTTCAAACAGTAGAGGACTGTTCCGATTAGCAGGGCCAGTGCCGAAGTTGAGGAGTCCCTCCGAAGCGTCTGGTTCCGAGGTCATGAGTGTTGCTTTGGGAGCAGAACGCAGGGGCTTCATGTTAGCGGACATCATGTTGCAAGCTGTGTTGACTAATGGCCCATGTGACCACGTTATTTACAAATTAACTGGACAACCATGTCATGGCCCGTTGCATAGCTACAATGATTTGAACACTATGGTGGTGATCTCCATATATGGGCATGTGGTGTGCCGATGTGCAGCGAGAAGGCCCTGTATCATTTTCAGCCAGGTTTCATTTCACTATGTCTATTAGTAGTAAAATACAAAGAAAACTAGTA
>OOFJ01031490.1:0-12497 GCA_900323375.1 Benthosema glaciale
CTCATCTTTGACCCCACAGGTTGCGAATGGAGTTTTCTGAGGCAGGGTGTGTGTGTGCGTGTTAGTGTGTGTGTGTGTGTGTGTGTGTGTGTGTGTGTGTGTGGGGGGGGGGTCAGGTCATTGAGTGGATCACTGCACATGGTGCCACCAAACTTCTCCATCTGCTATCAGCGGGATGCCTGTCTGCCTGGTAATTAAAATTAATCACTGAGTATTAAGCAACAGGCCTGCCTCCTCTCTCTCTCTGACGTGTCTCTCTGTTTGTTTCCCTGTCTCTCTCTCACTACTCTCTCCGTTAGTCTTTCTTGTCGTAAATCCTGTGACAGTATCCTGCACACACGTCGCACACACTTGATGACAAAAAAGGTAAAACCACCCGCTTCGGATGTTATCATCCCTTAAGTCAGGAAATGTTGACATTCAGCACCATAGGATAGGACAGAATGTGAAAATTGCACATACTGGGAAAAATCAGTATTCCCCTGGGAGCATTTGCTTTATATGACATGACGCGTCATACGGAGGCGACGCGGAAGCGACTGCAACAATAACAACAACAGCGTTGCAACAATGCTTGCGGTTAAGGTTAGGAGTTTGGGGTAGGGATATAATAGTAATGTTTGACATACGACTAACCCTAACCCAAACCCCAAACCTAACCCTAAACGCAAGCATGTCAAACATTAGGGTTAGTCAGCGGGCGGTCTGCCACAATGTCTAGAATTCAGGTATGGAACATATTGGCCCATTCATATGTACTGATAACGGTTGATTTTGTCCATCCGCTGGTAAAACACTGCTTGTGATGGGAAGCTATACACACCACCTCGCATCCACATAGGGTTGAATAAACATTTTAAAATTGTTCAACCACAGCAGTTCTAGGAGTCAAAAGGCCCGGGGTCAAACTGTCTACATTCCAATATAGCAGCATGGTAAAATGTGTGACTTTAGGCTCGCAGACTGATACTGTTGAATTGGAAGCAAGCACAGGTTCAGACTCATTCTACACTTATGAAAGATGTTATTGCACTATTTGCAATTGGAAAAGATAAAGTTTGAATTGAGAGGGAGTGAAGACAGATACAGCATGGGTGCAGTATCTTGCACACACGCACGTCACAACACTCGCACACACACATTTTAAGTACAGACTCACAAACACAGCGTTTTGTTTGTGAGTCAGACACACGTACACATGTTTTTTTGGTCCAGCCGTCCAGATTGGCCGCGGCGTCCACAGTGGTGACATCGTCCTTGATAAACAACACGTCTCCCATCATCCCCCGACTGTTATTCATATTCCTGTCACCTGGAACGCCCCGAGTCTGCAGCCGCGCCGTTGTTGTTTTGTCACCACTCTATTTACAATTCTCATCCCATTCTCCGCAGGTTAACAGGCTTATCCATCTCCCGCTAAAAGCCCCCACTTATGCTCTGCCGCAAGGCGGCATCGTGCGCTGAAAATAACCAATCTACAAGCCCCCTCGCCACGTCGCAGACGCGACACGGCGTGGGGCTTCCAGATCGACCATGTTAGCATAGAGGGCCAACAATGTTTCTGTAATTTTCAAGGAGACGTCACTTTGCATAGCAGTGGGGTAGAGGTGTGGTAGGGAGGTGGGGTCCCCACTGTGATGTAAGGATTAGCATGACCTACCCAGATGGTCGGTTTTAACAGTGATATGAAGTCATCTCTGAAAGATGAAGAAAAAAGAAAGGAAAATGATTAAAAACATGTCTGTCTCTGTCTCTCTCTGTCTCTCGCTGTGTCTCTCTCTCTCTCTCGCTCTCTCTGACGAGCCCTCCAGCGGCGACTCCGGTCATCTTGATCCACCATACAGTACGGCTGGCTAGAATAGATCACCAGTACTTTCCGCCCCTGCATCGCGTTTTTATAGTGCTTTTCTAAGTACTCAAAGAGCTTACAGTACAATGATCCTTTCTGTCATACACTGAGAGGTGAAGCGTCCTCACTTATACCACATTCACACACCAATGGTGGCGAGCTACCATACTACCATACCATCAAACCGCCGACCCACCATAGATCATTCGACAACCTGCTCTACCTCCTGAGCCACAGCTCTGCCGTCGTAGTCAGTGGTGGACAAAGTACTCAACCTCAGCTTTTATTTAATAGTTATGACTTATAGCGTAGCTACAAGGGCACCTCGACACTAACTCAGGGGGAGTACGGGATCGAACTGGGAACCTTTGGGTTCCCAAGCGGACGCTCCGGCCGTTGACGAGCAAGTTGACAATTGATTGTCACACAAATAATTGGGATTAATGATTAAATTGTGTTTTCTTGCATTGAACAATGTACCGTTACAAATGTCTGTTTGCCTTTTAGGCTTCGTAATCAGGGCAGATATGACAAATACAAAACATTTTATAATCTTTTCTTTTCAAACATTTTACTAATTAATTAGCGGAAATAGTTGATCAACATTTGATTGGGCGATTAAATAATAATTGTGACAGTGTTGCCTTGTTGATTGGCATGCTCTTGGCTTCAGGAATAGCCTGTGCTCAGTCCATGCAGCATCATGCATGGCACGCGGTGCACACATGTGCTGCACAGAGACACGTTGCGTGCGACCAAAGCAGTGCTGTGTGCACTGCGAGGCGATGTGACAGTGACACGTCACTGAATGAGATGTGCGAGCTGTCCGATGACCCTCGGAGGCCCCGTGTCAATGTTTTCTGAAAAGTATCGTTCTCGGTTACGGAGATGCTGCGGACGGTGTCTATTGGACGAATTCAGCGTAAACTAAAAAAAATCCATTTCCTTTACTGCCTGCTACTCGGGGCTCAAGGTTGCTGACAGCTTCAGCCCTCCAATCTAAATCAATACAACAGCTTCTTTGAGTCTCTCTCAATCTCTCTCTCTCACACGTGCACGCACACGCGCACGCACACGCACACAGTGAGGAACAACCTTGATACACACATGCTGCAATGGCTGTGAGAACGACCTGTGGGCCCGGTGGTCACATCACAACTCCGAACGCAGTGTGAGCTTTTACCATGACTGTATACCAGCTATTTTCAGACAAAGTATAACTCAGGCTTCAGTGTCCGTGTGTCCTAACTGAGACACACAGGTTTAGTCAAAACTCCTGGTTATGTCCTACTTGCCCAAAGGTCATGCACACTAGTAAATTGTCCATTATAAAATGATAGGTAAAAAATGTCATACCTCAATTATTTTTTATTGCCAAATACAGTACATAGCTATGAAAATTACTATGGGTTCACACTTGTTATTTAATTTTTATGTGTAGCGACAGTGAAAACAGCACATTATGTAGTGCTCCTATTTTACATTCCACAGACCAGAAGACAGGTGTTTAGACAGATATCTTGTGTTGTGTTTATAGACGGTTGCGTTCCCTCTCAAACAAGCACTTGCCTGGTCGGGCAACCTGAAAGCATGAACTCCACCTACCCAGAAGTTTTATTTACCTGCCAGGAGCAGGTGGGCAACCCTTAGGCCTGATTTACACTGGCAGACGAATCTAGCCTGAATCAGATCTGTGTCAATTCAAGATTGAAATCTGATTGGTTTAACAGGTCACAATCCAATCCTGAAGTGGCTCAGATCTGATTCAAGCTGGATTTGGCTGCCAGTGTGAATCATGCAGGCCTTAGTGACTGAATAGGCTAAACATCAGATTTGGGATGCCAGTGTGAACAGAGCATGAGAGATCTGCTGAAACATTGTGTGCTTGCAGAGAGTAACAGGCAGCTCTACTTCCAACTTGCACAACTTGAACTTGAAATGTCATATTTTTAAACAGAGAAGATGTCAGTGGATAGAGCTGTCTACACTAGTCTCCAGAGTACAGTAGTTCTTATTCTTAATGATAAGGACAATTTGAACAATATTGGGGATTTGAGGTCCTTGGCCAGCCTGCTGTGTTGCACAACACTGATCATGACGATCAGTAGTTTGAGAGATTATGCACGCACGCACGCACGCACGCACGCACGCACGCACGCACTCACGCACGCACGCACGCACGCACGCACACACACACACACACACAATCTCTACCTGGTGGGGATAAATAGATTGTAGACATAGAAACTAGACAGACAGAACAATTTCCCACCATTGCTCTCTAGGCTAGCATGTTATTCTGTTGAAGTGCCACCCACAGCGCACTCCACAAAGGGGTAATGATGGTAATTAATATAGCGGCCTTAAGCAAGGCACGTTACGGAGATTGTACACTGATGGCGGAGTAAACCATGCAAGGCACCAACCTGCTCATCGGGATTAATTGCTCAAGTACACTTCGACACTAACGCTGGGATCGAACTGGGGACTTTCCAGTTCCCAAGTGGCCACTCTACCCCCTGGCCACAGCAGCCTCTCAGCTTAATAATACTCGACACGGCGTGGCTGAAACAAGTTCTATAGTGTTGGCTTTAGGTAGCAATTTCTCCATCACAACAACAGTGTTATGCAATTATAGACCTTTTCACACTTGACAACATAAACATTCCAAATTGGTCCAACTTTATTTCCTGTTGCAGGATTTATGAAAATCTGTAGCTGACAGATAATGAACTTAGACTCAAGCTGTTTCCTGGCAACGCAATACCGTCCGTCTGGTTTCCGATGTTGTTTTTGTTTACTTGTGGGTGTTGCTGAGCATTGTTTAAACAATGTGTTCATTCGGTCCTTGTACACACAGTTCCACAGAAAACCTTTGATTAACTATAAACCAGTTCCGACCTGGTCGACCCATAAGCGACCAGGTTGTGATAACCACGAGCTGGTCACAACCTTCAAGCTGGTCGCCCTTCCTGGAATCTTTTCAGCCACGACTACTGCACCGGTCTCCAAGTGGATCTCAAAGTAAAGAATGAAAAAGTAGCAGTTTTGGACATACAAGGTTTCCACTCGACATTCATTGTGATCATTTTTCTACACAAGCATTGTTTTAAACTACTTAAGTCCTACTACAGTATATACTTTGTCATATACAATACGATGTCATTAATCGATGAGTTCACAATCTGTCATACTGTCTGCCAATGCATTGTGAGCTTATATAGAATTGACTTCTTTTGCTGCATTTTCTTTTTGAAGCCCAGTCATCACCTCTGAACGTCTTAAGAGATGCCCGGCGGTGCCTATGATTCACTTTCCAACAACCGGCGTGTCCATGGCAACATTTCAATTTACTGCTGGGGCCATTTCACCCAATGCCAGCACTTTGCATAAACTACAGTGCAGTATGTGATTATGTCTCATTAAACCCAGGTGACGTGTTCCTCTCCGGTGGTCCGTGCTCTTGGTTTTGGTTGCTGCTACGTTATGAGCAGGTTTCAGCCCAATACCCAAAATCCTAATGGTACCATTAGAGCAGATGCATCAGTCGCCATTACACGGTGACTGTAATGGTGACGCATGCAGGCACGCAACAATAGCTCAAAATTGTGCTTAAGTAGAGTACTTTCCTCCACTGCGGACATCATGGACAGGCCACATGAGCCATCCCGTCTTGTTAACTTTCCTTTTCTAATAATCTAACAAGCTGGGAAGAAATTAATCCAAAATCATTAAGATTGTGCACTTGGTGAGAAGTTTTAGATTTTTGTTAGTGGGCATTTAAAAAATAAAAAATAAATAAAAATAAAAACCTAGTGGCTGTATGCAATGAATCCAATATTAGATAGAAGATATTTTTCAATTGATTCTGCCATTATTGGGTATGCTAAATAACATACTAAAAGTAGGAAAATGTTACTTCTAGAAAGGTGTAATTTTCAAGATGGTGTCCACAACGGTATGATATGGCCAAAATAGGGATGTGTTATAAATTGATTATTTCATTAACTAATCAATATAAATGTTTAACTGTTACAAACAGCGGATAAGCAGTAGGCCTATATAAGCGTTTCAGCCAAACAAAGTCTGTACACAGTAAAATCCTCTGTGTCAATGTATCCATTTTGTGTAACTCAATCTAATCTTGGGAATACTGACCAAATTGATTTTATTATTCTGAAAGTTAAATGACCACTTTCTTTCTTTTTTTATCCCCAGAAAGAATTTTCAGTCTAAACAATGATGTCTTTATAAATCCTTTAAAAGCATTTTTTTTAGAAGTCTTGGACTGCAGGAGCTGAGAGACCCCTATATGAAACAAATTCCTCCTCCGGCCATCAAAGGTGATTTCATGATTTATTTTTTCCTTGCATAATATATTAAAGGTTTTGTGACATTAATTTTAATTTATTTTTATTTTTTGTTTTTATTTTAGGTTTTATGATCTCAATTACACCCAGAAAACGGGAACTTTGAACATTCAGTGGATTTTCTGTGGTCTGAAGTTTCCTTCAGACATAATATAGAAATATAATCCAACTGGGAAATCAGGTTAAATGAAAAATGTTTAATAAAGTCAGTCAGCCCTCCTAACCCTCGCATCACAGACAGCATGCCTTCATTCATCCCCCCTTGCTCCTGTCAATAGTCTCAATTACCCATGTGCCTGATCATTTCACCTCCGTCGCACAACTGTGCTGCTCGCAAAGAAATAGCCAACACACAAGCCCACAAGGCATCGAGTCCGCAACGCCTTGTGAGCTTGCAGGTCGGCCATTTACCGCACGCGCGGCGTTGCGCGGCCAAGTATAAATCCGCCAATGGGGGCTCGTTTAGGGGCTTTGTTTTGATTTCTCCTCACATGAAATAGCACTCCATCTCACCGCAAACCTCCAGGGTGGTGGCACTCCCCACTCTGACCTTTACCTGTCAATCAATACAATGAACCCTCCCTTTAATCATGCAGACCCACAGGAAAAATTAATACATCATCGGGCCGTGGCACGTCCCCCCCCCCAAAAGGCATCGATTCTGGAGCTACAGCTTCATCACTGGGCGTTCTCCATTATTGCCAAACACGTGCAATCACATGACAAGGTTCAGTCAGCATTACAGAGGTGATTTTTAGTCATTGATTAGATTACTGGTGGAATACTTTATTAACAGGCTGCAAAGTGCAAACAGACTGCAAATAAAACCTAGACTCAAATATTAAGAAGGGAACTATAGTGGAGAAGAGATCATCCACTAGAACTAAAGGGCAAGTAATTTTATGCTTGGTTGAAAACAGCATATATACAACTTGTAGATCTGCTATTTTCGGCATGAAACAGCCATTCAAGGCACGCCAAAATACATTTCAGTTGACTAAATCAACTGCAGATTTAGTCAACTAAAACTAGACTAAAACTAAAACATTTCAGATGACTAAAGTATGACACAAAAAACAAAATGGACTGAGAATTGCGTGCAGTGGCATGACGGGGCAGTAATGAATACAGTAAAACTGACACACATCCACAGTAGACAGCCTACAGTAGCTAATCTATCGTTGTGCAACATGTCATCACGACTCACAATGCGGACCACATGCTGATATTAGCTACCGATTTGCTTTACATACATCATTGGCAAATGACAAATTCTGCATTAAATATTACAGTGGTATTTCCATGTATGCCTTTGACACTTTGAACAGTGCCAGCCCATACATAGTGCCATGCGGTGAGTGATGAAGCCGGTTCACATGTGAAGATAGAGGCAGCATGCCAGCTTCCACTGAGCTTTAATTAATGGTGTCCAGCCAAGGTCACAGTCTCCATGTCAGTGTTAGGTGGCCCGAGCACTGATTGATCATATCGCACACACACGCACATGCACTCGGACGCGCGCACACACACACACACACACACACACACACACACACACACACACACACACACACACACACACACACACACACACACACACACACACACGTGAAGTGAGGGGCACCCTTATCATGGTTCATCATCATCATGACATAAAATTGTCCATTCATTGTCAATGGGAATTTAATGTTTGTGTAGGACAAAGTTTGTGCACATACACTAAAAGCTGGACAGGCGTCCCTCAAACAAATATGGCATTAACTCCAACCCCAACCCCTAAACCTATACCTAATCCCAATTCCTAACACTAACCTGAAATCTGTTCCTAAAAAATAAAAATAACCATTTCTCTCGTGAGGTAGCAGGAAAAGTGTTCTCGACTTCTCCAATTGTGGAGACATTATGGCCCTGGAGGTATAATTATACAACACACACACGCACGCACGGATCATCAGACAACACACATTGATTTGGGTGAGACACAGTGGCCTGCTCCAACACCACCAGACACTGCAGCCATCCATCCATCTATGTACCGTACATATCTATCTATCCATTCACCCATGAGGAGTGTGCCATTAGCTATGGCTTCTGCTGCATGGCGATTGGGCCGGTCGGTGTTCACCCACACCCCCCCCAGTTCATCAATCTACCATCACAGGTTTCCACTGGTGCCCTCCCTGTCACCGCATAGGGCTCCAATGGATGATCAGGGCAGTGACCCTTCGACTGACATGCCATTTATCACTGGGCGTCAGGGTCGTGCACACGTAGACATCAAAGGGGGCTGACTTCAGCCCCTGCCCCTTTTTTTTACCCGTCTGTAAAACAACAACTGCCCTTTCGAGACCACGAATGCAGACAGTGCCCCTCCTTTCCATGCCATTATCTATACCGGAAGGCAGCAGTCAGGATAATTGCTTTTTTTTTCAATGTCTTCTGAACATGGAACGCAGCATTTTGCATTGAACAAATGTGTTTCCAAACCATGATGTCGCACACCGCATGTCCAGTAGATGAAGACTGCTGGGTTGCGCCCCGAAAATAGCTCATCTACAAGCTCACAAGGCGCATTGTGAGCTTGTAGATCTGCTTTTTTTGCTTGTTTTTTTGTCCAAAAGTGCCCTCTTACGGGATTTAAGCCCCTGCCTCTCCAACACTCTCTGCACGTCCATGCTGGGTGTCACTGAACGAGAAACACAGTTCTGGAAAAGGAACGTAATGCATTTACTCAAGTACTGTACTTAAGTAACATTTTGAGGTACTTTTACTTCACTGGAGTATTTCCAATTTCCAATACCTTTACTTCACTACATTGATTTCAGTGGCAAATATTGCACTTTTACTCCACCACAATTATTTTAAAACTTGAGTTACTAGTTACTTTGTATAGATTATTTACAAAACATACCCACTCAACCCTTCAGCCATTTGAAAATCTACAGTACAAGCTTGCATAACGACGCATTGAGATCGGCTATTTTCAAAAGATGTTTATACATTTTGAAATGAGATATTCTGCACAATGAGTACTTTTACTTTTGATACTTTAACTACTTCTGTACTTTTACTAGTATATTTTGAATTCCGGACTTTTTACTTTGGAGTATGGAGTAGTTACAATGCAGTATTTAGTATACTTTTCCAATTTCCACCACAGGAGGTCAGTCTAGCTGGCGTCAGGAAGGCAGGCCTAGGGGTGGAGTGGAACTGACTAATGTCCATATGTTTGCTGATTCAATTTGACCAACTACATTACCGGTTATCCATACGAGATAAAGGGCATGGATGAGGCTGAACGTAGACTTTGGGCACTGACTTAAGGGGTGGAAATTAAACTCCTGTAATGATATATCGTAAATCGATTTAAAATCGATTCAAACTGCCTCTCGAGCATCTCCCTAGGAAGGTCCTGTCCTCATTGCATGACCCACTGGGAGGAGGGTCATGCACCCCGGGGCAGACCAAGGCGCGGATGGAGGGATTACATCGACTCGCTGGCCTTGGACCATCTCAGGATCCCCCAGGAGAAAGTCGCTAATGTTGCTCGGGACAGGGAAGTCTGGAGCTCTCTGGTGGAGCTGTTGCCCCCGCGACCCGACCACGGATAAGCGGTTGAAGATGGATGGATGGATGGATGGATGGATGGATGGATGGATAATTTAAATTGCGATCAAATTGCAATTTGAATCATGATTCAAAAAGCAGAGAAGAGAAGTAAGTGAAGAATATACAGGATCTTTGTATGATAATTGATTAAAAAAATATTTTTCAGTCATTTACTAGTTTACTACTACTGTATTGAAAAGAGGACAAGAGGAGAACATTAAAAGAGAAAGAAATACTGGATTTGTTTCGATCATTTATCAGGAAATAAATGATTGATTTCAATCTTATGGTGAGTTGAGTGAATCCTTACATGCATAGTTACATACATATAACGATACATTACAGTCGTACTTCATTCCTAGAATGAGGTGTGCATGCAACCATTAATTACAGTTTCTATAGAGTGTCTACTTTAATAACTCATAGTCATTAGTGTGTCTGACCTTTACGTTTAAGATAAATAAACCTTACCAGATTAGCAACATACAAATTCAATATTTGGGTGCATTCGTAAATGTGCTGAGAATCTTAATCTCTGATTTCAAGGTGCCCAGCCTGAGGTTGACAACTTGACATCATAGAGCACCAAAATTTACTGCATTTTCCATATTCGTCTTTTGAAGTGCATTCAAAATAAAACTAACTTTAATTCATCCCATCCCATGTATGTATAAACATGATTATAACCCATGTTGTTACACAAAAATGAGATTAGCAGCCTAGCAAAGAAGCAACACCTTTTTTCTTTACAAATAATCTTTATCCAACCATCACAAATGTTCAGATGCTCAGAAAACCAAACAATCAGCTCTGAATTTTTAAAGGCATTGCTGTGTCTATAAGCAATCTGATTTCCCAAACGACCACATTGCACACAACACCTGGGTGCTACCAGTGGTTATCAAATGTTTTTATTTCAAGGACCAATTTGAAAATGGAACCAAATGGACCCGTAAGGGTTAAGGAATCGGACCGCTAAGAGGGAACTCACCATTGCTGGCCAGATGATATGCTCCTATGACTGTCCAAACGAACATCATCATCGCTCTCAGGTGGAATCCGACTTAACCACTATCAACCTGGCGTCCCCATTAATAGACAAAACCTTTCCAACAGTTTAATAGTTTTCCAAAAACAACTAAACTAGCTCAGATCTGTTTTCGGAGCTTGTGGATCGGCTATTTTTTGCTACTTTTGTGTCTTACAACAACGTATAAAATATGGTATGAAAACAAACATGAAACGTAAAAAGATGAAATATAGAGTTCACACAAGAGTTCTGCCCTGACAGTGACAATATGCTTCCTAACATTCTCCAACCGTAGCATCACATCACTGCCCATCACTCTCTGACGCGGGCTTCGTGTTTAATCCCTTCCTGACCTTTGAAGCCCACATCAAACCAGCGCGCCAACCACGTACAAATCAGTCGTAACTCAAAGAACTGCTCACACGCTCACACCACTCGGTCTGTGCATTTTTACTTCACACACACACACACACACACACACAGACGCACACCACGACCACATTCAAGGACAAATGCGTGTGCCATCGTGATTCTAATCCCTGTGAAAAACACAGAATTCTTTGTCGTATTAACACACTGAAGGTCCAATGGTTATATGCTTAATTGATAGTTGCAGCCCTGATATAGTTAAAGAGGCATGAGGCTCATCGTGGCATGGCTGGAGGCAACTCTATAGGCTCTTCAGGAATCACATTTCATAGGAGGTGAAGGTGAGGTTTGAACTTTGTGAGAGGACACATTTCTGCAGTTACGACCTTGTTGTGGCTGCCTCATTTTTGACCGCATGTTGGGACTCACTCAAATGTCTCCACGAAGCGAGAGAGAGAGAGAGAGAGAGAGAGAGAGAGAGAGAGAGAGAGAGAGAGAGAGAGATATGGGGAGTGGTGACGCCACTGCCAATAAGATTTGTCTGCTGTCACTGGTGCCTCAAATAACCCAGAGGAAGCTAAAACATGTGCTTTCAATGACAGAACTAATACAAGGAATGACGGCTCACCAACCTACTCATATTTGAGGACAGCAATCTTCAAAAGGAAAAGTATCGACCCTATGACATCAAAATCAACGTTTACGTTTGTTTATCATATATTCCTTGTGCTATATACCTTGCTATATGCAGTATCTATAATCATGGTTGCTATCACTTTTTGGGGTGTATATAAAACATATTTTTTACCAATATGGTAGAGCAAATACAATTTAACTAACACGCACTGTGGTGGTTGGCTATGAGAAAGACAAAAACGTTAGAGAACTACTGATTTAGAAGGCATTTGTAGAATTGCCAACAGGTCTAAATGGGTTAAAACTATGGGTATGTTGCTTCCCCAATCACTCACCCCATGGTGTTATCCAAATAAACACAGGCAACTTAAAGGAATAAATATAAATGGCATGAATCAATAACAACACGCCCATGATGCAGGTCCAATACAAATAATTGCACAATAAACAAGAATTGAAATGCAAGTTTCAATTAAACGGTGATGAAATACAGGCATGTAAAAAGTGCAGAATGCAATAGGCTTGTTTCTGTTGTAGGCTTCTTTTAATTTGTATTGTTTGAGAAGCTAACAGATATTTCCATTGGAGTGTGTTAAAAATGAAATACAGTAGTGTGTGTGTGTGTGAGTGTGTG